>SNQJ01S0022879.1:40159-64886 GCA_010110895.2 Picea sitchensis | reverse complement strand
ATTAGATAAAATAAGGTCCTCATCTAGCCATAAAGGATTATGGTTGGAGTCATCACTTAAAAGAGCAGCTTGTTTAGTTGTAGTCCTAGCATTAAAGTCTCCTAGCAGGAGGATATTACCTTCATTTTTCAAATTATAAATATCTCGTTCTAAATTATTATAGGGACAATTTTGATCTAGATTATTTTTCTTATAAAAAGTAGAATTAATAGGTGCAAAATAACAAATTTCTATATACATCTTCTTAGCATTAGTTATGAGCTCAACATGTTACTTATAGGAATTGAATTTGAGTGGGAATGATAACAATTATTCCTCACAACCATCGAAGCTAAACCCAACTTAATTGATTTTATACACACTTTTTTCAAGTAAACAATCATATACCATAAAATAAATGAAAAAAGTATGAAACATGTATATGTTGGTTTATAACCCACTCCCTAAAATAATGGATAAATACTTTTTTTAAATTTAAAAATTAACAATTTTAATTCACTTTTTGGAGTTTTTTACGGACATATTTTTCAATCAATTTTTATTGAAATCCGTCCAAAAATGATTGAAACTCTAGATTTGAGTAATTGGATCTGTATCATTAAAGTGTCTTGAGGATTTTTCAAAATGTTGAATCCATTTATGCATTCAAAAATGCAATTTAAACAATATGAAATGATAATTTCACCTAAATCTATTTAACCCAATTCCAATAAAAAAATTCAAAAATTCAAATATTTAAACTTCTTTTCAAAAAATCTAACCATATATAAATCAATATATACCACATATTATTACATATTGTTTAGCTACAGCATTTACTCATATAATACAAAATACAAATTGTTTTCCTACAAAATGCACTTGTAAAAAAAGTCAAAGAATAAAACAAAAGGTTGAAAAAAGACAAAGAATAAAACAAAAGGTTGAAAAACGACAACGAACATGTGTGGGACTCAATACTTTCCCCTCTACCATCCATATCCATATTATTGGTATCGGTGTTCGTATTTCGGTCAAAGTTATTCGCAAAGCCCCTGACACGATACCAGACTTGAAAAGAGCCATCAATTCCCACACAGCCTCATTCCAGTAAACAGACATGTTGACGTGGAAATCTCGTCTTTATATAATACGGACACTAAACCCACGTGGTTATTGTTTCTCTCATGGCCCACAAGCAGGTATACGACACATTATACTTTGAAGATATTTGAAACCTCACATTGTTTACTCCACTTTGATTTTTCATTTATATTTTTAAGTAGAAGGTTAAAGTTTCTACTAAATAATATTGGTTTGAAATTTAGTAAGAAATTTTTAGATTTGTAAATTTGAGTGATTATTTTTGTGAATGATCATTTCTGAAATTTTATTGCTAAAATTTAAGGAAGTATATATATCCAACCTCTTTCTAGATTTAAACTTATGAAAAATACATATCCTCTCTTTTAAATATAAACTTATCACCTTTCAAAAAAAACATATATTCTTAACCATTAAACCTATTCAAACAATATATTACATATAAAGTAATATTTCAAATAAATATGATAAAATAATTATTCATTATTTAAAATAAATATAACCTCATAAAAAAATATCTTTCCATTATCAGCACGTGATAAAATAAAATTGTTGAAAAAATCCAAAACAATATAATATTAATATAATATTGAAATACAATTCCATTGTTAAAAGAAGAGTCAAAACAATCACAATCTTATAATTAAACTGTCGTGGCATCTTATGTGACCCCATTTTTAATAAAGCCCACGTTCCTCATTGTTCCTCGTTGTGTCCTACCGGGGGGCCGGGGCATGGAACCTTCTTCCATACATTCAAAAAGGAGACTATGACGGATTAGGTAATTGTCGTCATTTGGTCGAGTGTTTCTTTTGCAAGCTGGATATAAATAATATGTTGTTTATTATATTGTATAAGGGTATTTAAATGAGCTTGACATTAATCATAACTATGTTGTGAGTTAATTATTGGTTTATTGTTCTTTGTCCTGGTGAATAGTGTATTGAATAGACATAATGGTAAAGGTAGTGGCATCTTAGTGTGTAGTGTTAATCATTCAAATCATCCAATTTTTAATTTTTATAAGGGTTGTTTTTTTAGAAAGTAGAATTTTATTATTTTTATATTTTTTTAATAATTTAAATTGTCTTAAAATAAACTAAGAGTGGTTTTTTAAACTAAGAGTGGTTTTTTAGAAAGTAGAATTTTATTATTTTTATATTTCTTTGGATAATTTAAATTATGTTAAAATAAACTAAAACTTTAAATAACAAAGTTTCATGGTCAAAAATTTCAACAATGGATAGAACTTTAACATTCAACAACTTTAACCTTCAACAAAGATGCCACTGACCTATTTCTCTATTTCTTGTATGTGTTATAGATTACTAACCTATTTCTTGTATGTGTTGCACATAAACCTATTTCTTATATGTGTTGCACATGACTTGGAGCAAGGACATCTTACTAACACCCACCATGTCATACATGTTGATCACACCAACCTGAGCCATGTCTACAATTGATATTAAGCAGATCAAATTCCAAAGACTCTGAAGTTGGATTCTGTCACAGGTTGAAGAAGCAAGTTTATTTATAATATATCCTTATACCCGGGTATGCAATATATTTAAAGTATATTTTAGTATATATACTTTAATTAATTAAAATAAAAACAACTTCCATAAGTATGTATATAAATATAGGTATATAATATATAATATACACGTTATGTTAACAGCCTTATAAGTATGATATGCCCCATTGAATTCTATTAGTTAATGCATTGAACATACATTTATGACACTTTCCAAAGTTTCACATTACTTAGTTGATTTTTTATATATTTTTAAAAATATTTAAATGATTTTTTTGTGTTATCATTGGTCGATCAAGTCAACCTCTTACTATAGAGGTGGCGACAAGCTTCTTGGAATTGGAGATAGTGGTGGCAAGCTTCTTGGAATTTGAGACACTATTGTAGAGGTGGTGGTGGGATTCTTGGAAATGGAGACATTGGTTAATATCTGACTCTCAGGTTCTTGGAATTGGAGGTCTGGTGGGAGGCATATGGAAAAGAGATAGTGTTGAGAGTCAAGTTCGAGAGTTAGTTCATCCTTGGTGAGAGGGAAATGCACATCTTTCCCAACTTGAACGAAAAGGGCAATTTCTGTATTCCCCTGAACAAGTCTCACAATGGAAAATATAATGCTTCCCAACTGCACGTTGTCACTAACTTCTTCACCAACATCCACCAAGTTCACCACTGCCTCCCCTGGAATCCTCACGCATGTTTCTTTAGTAGAATCCCCTCCACCCTCCTGATCAACATCTTACAATTGTTGCTCTGCCTCTATTTCTGATAAAGTACTAAATTGTTGTTGCTTCTTACTATTCGCATCATCATCATCATCATCCACAGGAGGATGTTCAGTGGATTTGTTTCTTCTTTTTGTCATAAGAGGGCCATGTGGCCTAGTGCCCAAGGGGCACACCTCCATTAGCTGGAAAAGGTGCTTAAGTTTAAATTTATGAAAAGTGTTTTTTTTTTCTAAAGTAGTAATTTTCCCTTTCTGGCTAGCTCATTGTTCTTAAGTCATTTGAAGAGGTAGGTCATGGGATCAAATCCCATGGAGTCCAACAATATAAATTTGACCTTTTTAAGGCCTTGACCATGGTGACATGTGGCACCCTTGGAATGGACCATGTGTCAGCCCATGGTTGGCCAATCTTTTTCCACATGGATTATCAAAACTTTGACTCTTTTCATCATGAACTCTTGCCACTTGTCATGACCTAGTGACACCACATGTCATCACCTGATCATTGCCACTTGTCGAATTCAGAGGCTTCCACTTGTCATAATCTAAAGCTTCCACGTGTCACATGCTGAATATGCCACATGTCCCCTTGACACTTTGACTTTTTGCTCGAGAAGACCAAATTTTCCAACTACCATAACTTTCTCATAAGACGTTCATTTTTTGATTCGTTTGCATCGCTGAAAAGCTTGCGATGAGCACTTCACGATCATTCCATTTTATTGAGCATGTCAGAAATTTGATTTTTGACCATTTCAGGATCCATTTTGGACCATTCCTCCCCACTAAGACCTTTTGGTCCTGCTAAAGGGTATTAACTAGACATCAAGTGTGGGATAGGCCTCCCCACTTGTCCTTTGTCTTTAAACTCTGTCCTCTGCACCTATCACATCATAATCAATTGCATAATAACCATGACAACTAAAAGCATATTGTTATCCATTTGAACTTGTTCACATCTTACTGATTCCACTACCATATATGTAGAAAACATTAACAATGATAACATCAGAAATATGACTGAAAATGAACCCAAATGTTTGACGGGCTTGCATGACATTAACTTATCTTGAAGAAAAGTATGATTGAACTCCCATCCTACAACCATCTCATGTTCATGCTTAAGATCAATTGCTTTACTTGGCACAATTATAGGTGTATTTCTTGGATAAGCTGTCTTCTTTAATTGTTGTTAGAAAAACAGGATCGTGGAGCAATAAAATAAGACAAATGTGGAAATAAAACATAGAAGATACACAATACAATAGAGACACAAATATACATGGTTCACCTAGAGTGGGCTACGTCCACCAGAGAAAATTCCAGGTCCTTCCTTTATTATTATCCAACAAATGAAGGGATGCAACCTACAACAAACCCACTGTAACTTTCTCTTCTTTCTCTCACAGTATCCTATCTTAGAATACAATATTCACCATTATCCATAGTCGCAATACATTTCCCTCATAAAAGAGAGTTTATTTCTAGGGAAAAAAACCCTAACATAACTTCTACAGTCAGATCTCGACCTTATAATGAACGGTCATAATTTACAATGAAATTACAATATACATTTAGAAGGAAATTTTTTCTTCAGGGGATTCGCCCCTGAACCCCCATTGGGGAACGTTGTCCCCTGAACCCCCACGGGGGGTCCGCTTGCCCCTGGACCCCCCAGTTGGGGGGATGGACCTCCCGGACCCCGCAAAGGGGTTAACCCCCCTATGGACTCCCCCGCGTGGAGGAGTGTACATTCTTCCGAGGTGTAAAGTCTTCATGGGGTATAAACACGGCTAAAAGAAAAGACCTTTGAATTAGGAAGATAATCAGGCTCCACAACCAACAATCTCCCACTTGGAGACGAATCTCAACAAATCCACCACTGTTGTCTATGCTGAGAGATTAGTTTTCTTTTATGTGATGAGCATGTACAACATATTCATTGCCTTTATTAAACAAGTGATATTGATTATGTTCCCTGTAGAATATTTCTTTGTGATGATATAAATAAGGGCTAACTAAGACCATTCCACATGTTTCTAGTGACACCACATCACATATGACTTCATCCACATACTTAGATGTAATTTCAAATTTTATGATACATTGTTTTGTTATGGGAAATTTGTGATCTTTTCTTATCCAATTAAGTGAATAGGGTTTGTGATGCATCTTAGCATTTAATCCCAATTTCTTAACCACTTCTTCTGAAATTAAGTTAGATTGAGATCCATTATCTATCAATGTGTCGATCTTGGAATGTTTTATAATGACCCTTATATGGAACAATTTACTTCTAGAATCGAAACGATCACCAATTTTACATATCAAACCAACTGATGTAATCTTAGATTCATCACCTGAATATGATCCAAGTTTGTTGGTCATGTTGTTGTTGCAACTTTTTGCCTCCCTTTCCTCTCTTTGAACCACTTCGGTTTCTTCTCTGGGTGCAATTTCTAGCAATGCTCATCATCGTGCCCTTGTTTTTCACAATGCTTGCAAGCGAGATTTTCTTCCTTCACCGTCGTTGGATTTACTTTCTTCCCATTCCATTTTCCTTTGTTGTCCTTTTTTGAAGATGATTCCCCTGATACACCAACTCCAGTTTTCCCTGCTTCAATATACGTTGCCTGAACATAAACCTCATCAATATTAGTATGTCCAAACATAAATAGAGTATTAAAAATACAAGTAGGAAAACCTCCTATATACTTCATAAGAGCTTCTTGTGTAGTCAATGGAACATCTAACATCAAAGCCATCTTACGAAATTTATCT
Source organism: Picea sitchensis (assembly GCA_010110895.2). NCBI lineage: Eukaryota > Viridiplantae > Streptophyta > Pinopsida > Pinales > Pinaceae > Picea > Picea sitchensis. The sequence continues at coordinate 58,761 of SNQJ01S0022879.1, read as the reverse complement.
GTATATTCCTGCACCAATTGTCCTTTTCTTAACTTAAGACTTTTCCATTCAATTAAATCCTTTTCCTTATATCCCAATGGATCAAATTGTTTTCTAAGTGTGGAAATAAAATCATGCCATGATGGAAAAATCTTATCAACTTGCTGAGTTCCATGTTGCATCTTACTTTTCCACCAGATGAGAGTTGTTCTTTCAAGACGAAGTGATGCCAATCTAATTTTGGTCACCTCATCTTTGATTTGTTGCACATTACAATATACCTCCATCTGCCTAACCCAGTTATCAAGTTTCTCAGCATTAACTTTACCCTCATACATAGGAAAAACAAATTTTACATCAATTTTAAGTAATGTCATATCAGACTTATGTTTATGAGAATGTTTTCTTGGAGAAGTAGTATTCGAACTTGTAGTTGAAGAAGAAGAAGATGGATATGAAGGAGGTGAAAGAGGAGATTTTGGAGGGCCCTCTCCTTCTTCACTTTTGGATTGCTTTGAAGATTCCCCTTGAACCGGTCTCTTTCGTTCCAAGTAATCATCATACAACACTTTTACCATCTCCGACATGGAAAATAAAGTTTTTTGAAACTCTCTTTCATTTTGAGAAAGTCCTTCTTCTGATGCCAGATTTTCACTTTGAGATGTCCTCTTTCTTGATCCAATCTAAGGATATCCTTCTATAAGCTCTCCTTCACCACGAATTAGATTTTCCCTGGTAATCATACAAAATCAAACAACCAACTGTCAACCTACTCTGATACCACTTGATCATGCATGAGTTGATTTACCACATAGGAATTAAGAGAAGAAGAAGATTTTAATGAAAGAATGTTGCAGCCATCATAAAGAATACAAACTAGAAAGTAAACATTAATAACAGTAAACCATAACACCAAATATTGTTAACGAATTTTGACAAGGTTGCCTATGTCTCCAGGCTTTTGTCCTAGTGGGGGAGTATTTCCTATTAATATTGAATTCTTCAAAAGTAAATTAGAAGTATATCGAATGGATTAAAAACGAGTCTGGATGTGTTCTGCTCGACCTCAAAAATTCAACACAACTAAGGGCACTGAAAAAGGTTGATTGTAGCTACCGGAAATGGCCTCCAAAGTTCGCTTCCTCAATGGCTTTCCTGCATAAAAATGGCTTAAGCTTCACAATTCTTCATCATTATGTTGTATTTGAACCTTACTGGACTATAAAAACCTATGGTTTATACATGTTCTGAGTTGGGGGTCAAAATCCAACTTCCTTTCAATATTTGGCCTCTTTCTGGGCTCCAAATCCACTCTTTTTTGGACAAAACATCCACAAAAAACAACAAAAAATCCACTAAAATAAGGTCAAAACCCAAAATTTGGTAAAAAATATGCTTAAGCCCCTAGTTAGGGTGCCCCCCCCCCCTTATGTGGTCATACGAGGGCCATGTGGCCTAGTTCCCAAGGGGAACACTTCCCTTAGCTGGAAAAGGTGCTTAAGTTTAAATTTCTGAAACGTGTTTTTTTTTTTCTAAAGTAGTAAATCGCCCTTTGTGGCTAGCTCATTTTTCTTAAGTCATTTGAAGAGGTATGTCATGGGATCGAATCCCATGGAGTCCAACAATATAAATTTGACCTTTTTAAGGCCTTAACCATGGTGACATGTGGCACCCTTGGATTGGACCATGTGTCAGCCCATGGTTGGCCAATCTTTTTCCACATACATTATCAAAACTTTGACACTTGTCATCATGAACCCTTGCCACTTGTCATGACCTAGTGATACCACATGTCGTCACCTGATGGATGCCACTTTTCGAATTCAGAGGCTTCCACTTGTCATAATCTGAGTCTTCCACGTGTCGTATGTTGAATATGCCACGTGTCCCTTTGACCCTTTGACTTTTTGCAAGAGAAGACCAAATTTTCCAACTGCCATAACTTTCTCATACGACATCCATTTTTCGATCCATTTGTGCTGCCAAAAATCTTGCGACGAGTACTTCATGATAATTTCATTTTATTGAGCATTTGAGATCTTCGATTTTTGAGCATTTCAAGATCCATTTTGGGTCATTGAAGTGGAGAATATAAACATCCAGTTCATTGACCGATACTACGCACATAGATGTCCCTTCGAGGGGAATCTAGACATATTGTTGCACGTGTTTCCAATGGAGGACGAGCGATTTCACCTGGACAATGCCAAGGTTTGGATGGTGAGCATGATCTACTATTCAAACATTTCGACAAATCACTCATCCAAATCAAACTGAAGCGGAGGGGCTAAGGTTATTTTGCTTATAAAACCAAAAAATTGCTCTATCCAAATCATGTTGAGGAGGTTAAATTGTTCAAATGAAATGAAATCGAAACTCTAATTCCAGGTACGTATGGCTCTTTCTCTGATCCATTCTTTCTCATTGTTATTTTAATTTAACCTGCCTCTCTTCCCTATTAGTTATTTATTTAAGATTAAATTAGTTTATTATCAAATCTGATTTCATAGAGGACATGGGGGAGAAGAATCCTGACGGTGGATATCAATGGCTTGGTGATATTCGAGGGCTTCTCATACCCGATTTCAATACTCTAACAACAAAAATGTGGAGAATATGCACCCAAATCATTATTTTCCATTAAAATCTGATTTTACATTGGTGCAGTATTCATATTTAGTAGTAACCAAAGTGAGGTTGTTTGATGATACTGAGAGGGTGGGTGAATCAGTATCAAGTATAATTTAAAACCTTTTTCAACTTATAATTCAACCAGATTATATATTCAATTATATCCAATGAGCAATGAACGATAGTAGAAGAGTTACACCAATACACCACAATACACCATGTACAATATATGAGAAATAACCAATAGTTATTGTTCATGGGAAGTAATGACTTCCAAAGGTAGCTACAACTTCCAAATATAAAGAGAGGGAATTCCCATTCGGTGGTCAGGTCTGGAAAACTTACGGATGGGTGCTATGCCCCATCCCCTCATTAACTCTTGAGGAGGTCTTCCCACCCACTAGCCTGACTGTAATTCATTTCTGGGTCAGAGGACTGTTCTTTTCCAAGAGCATTTAAATCCAGTAAGCACTGGTTTGGTGAAGGTTAACACAACTATTCTTGGTCCCTTCACCCGCCTTCCAGTAGTCATGCAACACTTGTCCATTTTCCTAGTAATTAATTTGGTTCACATTCGTTTACCTTTCAAACAAAGGTCCATCTTATCAATATTCACACATATAAAGTTTTCCATAGTCTTTTGGCCATTTATAGTTATATTTACAAACTGGGGGAAATAGGGTGTCACAATTACAAAGAATTACAAAAGAACGTGTTGCATTCAAAACTAAAAAAGGGAACAAATTGCAATATGAGAGATTAACTTGTGGTGTTGTTTTGGTGGAGCAGTAGTCAGAACTACCTCTGGTATCCTGTAGAGATGACCTCCCAGAGTAATAATGACACTATGGGTTCTAGAGTCATAGAAAACATGGCGTTTCCACATATATGGTTGGCCCAAAAAAACATCACAGACATAAAGAGGGGAAATATCACACACTAGATCATCCTTGAAGGGATGGATGCCATAGGACAGACGACACTCTTGGCTGACACGAAGATCTCGTCGCTAGTGAAGCCACCCAATGTTGTATGGTTGTGGGTGTGGTGTTGGTGACAACCCCAACTATTTGGCGACCTTAGCTGATATGAGGTTCTTCTAGATGGAATTATCAACAATAAAATGTAATGGGGTCCCCTTCACCCACATCTATGAATGGAAGAGGCTCTCCCCCTATTTAGGATCTATTGATTATTCTAGCTGAATTTTTGTGGTCACTACAATACCAATGAGGTTTGCGTCGATGATCTATCTATTTTCAATATTTTATGGATCAGATTCTGAATCAGGGTTTGACTCTATGTATTTGACCTCGACCACCAATGAATGTTTAGAGCGACATTCATCGGTGTTGTGCCAAGGGATTTTTTGGAAGTCACACCACTTCCCAGTGTCATTCTTCATCTTTACTTTACCCTTTTTGTCTTGTGTCTTGGACTGGTTGGCTAGCGGTTGTTGGTTAGGGTTATCTTTACCGTTCTTTGGTTTTTGAAAATTTGTAGACCTGAATTCCCATTTGTTCTGGTGGCTAAATTTATGCTCGATTTTGACAACATATCGATAGGCAACTCCCAATGATGAGATGTTTAAGAAATCCATTTCGGTTTGGATGTACCTATGCAGAGCCCCACGGTATTTCAGAGCCATATGCTACTCGGATTCTTTGATACCTAGTTTGGTGTGTAGAGTATGGAAAGTATTTGTGAACCCCGCCACTGTTTGGCTCTTATGTTTCCGCATTCTCGTCCATCTCATGTAATGGTCTTCATAGTTATCAACATGACAATATTGTTCTTTGACTGCATCCACAAAAAATCCCAAGTGGGTTGGACCCCATATATTCCAGATTCCTCTTTGGAACTTTTCTCCCAGTAAGTTTCCCACCAATGTTTGACATGGGGGAGAGCCTTGAGGAGTGCGAAGGTGATCTTTTCCCTATCGAATTTTTTTTGAATAGAGAAATAACCTTCTTATAGATTTAACCATTTTTCTAGGGCATCCGCATCTATCTGACCTTCAAATATGGGAATATTAAAATTAACTTGTACCTTGAAGGGTTAGGTTCCTCCAAAATGTGCACTTGATGAAGATGTGCATGTTGCTATCCATAGGCATTGAATGATGTGTGCAAAATTCTCCATCATTTCGTCCCTCTGTCACGTGAGAGATTGTTCAAGCAACAGGTTAAAAAAATCTTTTGCTTCGTCATTTTTTATTTTCTACCATCGTCGAGGGTTTCTTGGGTGTGCGAGAGTGATTTTCCTCAAGAAAGACAAACTCGAGAACCAACTAACTATACTCAAACCTCATCGGGGACATGCACTGAAAAACAATCAAGAGCATCCTGCTCTAATACAACGTCTAATCCAAATTATTTTTGGAATGAAATGAAAGAAGAGATATTACAATGAAATACTCAGGAAAATTGCTAGAAACAAAGAAATACAACAATACTTGATCTCGATTAATGAAATAATTGTAAAGAGACTGTAAAAATACAGAGTGCAAGACTCATTAGAATGGTGGTAGATTTATCGCTAAGAAGGGATGTGATGGCTACGCTCATTCGCAAGAACATGATTACAATGAGGCTCTGAAGGCCTTTTTATGATAAACATGAATGCCAAAACCCTAGACATCCAAAAAACTAACCCTAGGAGATGAAACACCAAAAGTCATGTGGGCCCAATTTGGGTAAGTTAGTACATTAACATCCTCGGGTTGTAACTTTTGCATATGATCTCTGTTTTAGGTGCGTGATAGCCCGTTGGAAAGGTATTTTCGAGAACTACACATTATGCCATCAAACTTTGAATCCATGTACAGTTTGTCTATGGAGAGACAACAAAACACAGTTTAGTGCCCCAAAATAGCCCTGGAAGCACAACAAGATGTGTTGACATGAAAACATACAAAATAATCCAGTTGGATTAGGTGGGAGGCCACCAATATCCACCTGGAATATGTGTAGGGATTCAGACAACCTTGGAAGTGTAGAACCCACAATTACAAAGAAGTACAGAAGAACGTGTTGCACTAAAAACTGAAAAGGGGAGCCAGTTGGAATAGGTGGGTGGCCACCAATATCCACCTGGATCAAGCCTCTTGTATTTCATGTTAATTGTGTTGTGCTTGTACATTAAGTACCTAGTCATAACAATACTCTCTAAGGTGGAAAGATGACGAGGATAGTAAGATAGGGAATATTTATTTAATTATAATATTATAAATTATAAAAAACTTATTGATTTGTTCGATCATTCTCCAAATTTCTCTAGAGATGACACACACCAAAAATTTAGATTGATTTTTCAAGATCCTTGTTCTAATTATTGACAAGAAAAAAGGTCTATAGGGAACCATAGTAGCATTTTGAGATTTTTTAGAAAGAAAATTGATAGGTAGGAGGATTCAAATTTTGTATGGTGATGACAACAAAAGGAAATGAATACATTCACCATTGGATTCACTATTTCTCATGGCATTTTCCCTACTTCACGAAAACACTTCTCATAACTTGTTATTAAACTCATTCAAAGGGTCACATGATTTCCAACAAAATGGAATTGAACATAGAGATACATATTGATTGTTGGATAATCTCAGTCCATTCCTCCATAAACTCAATATATGTTGAACCCCTATTTTGTCACCCACCCAACACTTATTTTTTCCACATATACTCTCATTTTTCATTTAAGCCTAACCTATTGCTACCCATTTCCATCATTTCAATACTAAGACCCCTTGACAAGGATTATGAGGTAAACGTTGTTTGTTTTATTGCTATTTCTAAGTTTTTGATAGATTAACAAGGGTTTGTAGGCTATATTGATGATGATGAATGGCATACTCATTCATGTACTATTGCAGATATTCCCAGACTAATATAGTTGTTCTGGTACCTAAGATTGTAGGTTCAAATATGCGTGTGCACCTAGATTGAGATTGATCACATGGGTTTTGGAGGACTAAGTACCATCATGGATTGTGACATATTGTTTTGTGCCCAGGTCCAACATAGAATATTCTAGGAATGGTCAAAGGTTAGTTTAGATAAAACTGTGCAAAATTTGTAGAACTCAACTTCGAGCAAACTTATAAGGCGATGGAAGCAAATTTAAAAAATCCACGATATGGGTTTTGTCCAGAAAGGTCTCAATTGTTTTTCACATTGGTGGTTTTCCAAATTTCAAACGAATTTGAGACATACATCCAATTTTTCAATATGCTTTTGCCCAAATTGTGTTGTTGCATATGTTTTCAAACCATGTCCCAACTTTGGAGCGCCTGCACAATGGTTTTCCAAATATGCTTCTGTACAACGATTTCTAGTTTGTATGGTTCAGGTTCAATCCTAATATTGTAAGGGAATCCATATTGGATTACCTATTTTCAAATTATTGTGATCATTTCTATACATGAGAAAGGGGTTTCATTGGATCTTTTTGCTCAATTCAATTCTATTGTAAACAATATATAAAAGACTATGGTGCATTGTGAGAGAGAGGGGAAGATAATATTACGTTGTTCTAACCTTGAGACAAGTTTCACACTTGTTGTGACACATTTCTAAACTCCGTACTCTACAACGAAGGCATTGTAAATTCCATATTCATTCTCTCTTAATACAAATCTCAGTTCTGATTCATAGCATCCATTTGATTTCAATATTGTAAGTTTCAAAGGCTTGCTACTGGTTGGTAAGGGCCCACCAACCTAAGATGAAAAGCATGTCTTGTATCATTGTTAGACTAGTTTGAATGTTGTAGCATAAGTTAGTTTCATTAACATCTTATATCTTGGTGTTTGATTTTTTACGTTCCATCGACAATTTCATAATTCTAATGAGATTTTAACATGTACATGGTTCATCAATCATTTGTGTGTTCTATGTTGTAGTTGATGGGATTGAAAGTAATATCTTGAATCCATCTCCAGAGAAAAAATAGTAACAACATTTGCATATTCTCAGAGATAATTGATTACATTTTTATGGTTCGTTGTTCTGTTGAAATTGTAGTTAGCATTTCGATTAATGAAAATTTACATATTTATTAGTTATTACTTTTCTTAGGAATTTCTCCACTTTTTTCATTTAAAACCAGATATATCGATATTGGTGATAAGATGTAGCTAGAGTCACCTCTTTTCATGTAAGAAAAATGTCTGGATGCAAAAGTGTAGTAGCGCCACTTAGATCTATCATGCTTGATGTGCTAGTTGTGAGTACAAGTGCATGGGATTTGGGTTAATCAAGAGTTTGGGGATTTACTCTTAAAGTTGGAAATTCCACTTTAGGTTAGTAAAACACACCTATGAGGGTTTGAGTAGCCTCATCTGGTTAACTAATTTGAATGCCACTTTGGGTCAATTCTACACATAGCATATTTCTTATAAATTTGGTCACCAGCTAGTAGTTGAATTCTTTTTATAACCATCAACTGGTAATAAAGATGGGAAATATCCTTTCTATGTGCATGCATAGACTATGATATGGAAATGATCACATGCCAAGATATGGTATTTTGTTCATGCTTAATAGCAGTTGCGTGGATTGAGTGCAGTCATTTGTATTTCTTTTATGCTTGGTTGTTTTCATGCTTTGATGAGTTGTAGTAGGTTGAGTCATGTTTTTTCAGCATTAGTTGTTATCATAGACTAGAATAGTCTCTGATCCTGCATTTCTTGTTCTTGCATCTCTAAGTTTACGAAATCTCGATTTATAATTTAATGTCTAGAAATTATTGCATATAATTTACCCAACATTTTTGGCGCCATTGTCGGGGAGGTTCTGAAAAGGATTAAAGCCTAGGTAGGTAGGTTTCCTTTAAATTACACATCTCGGGGGAGGATAAAAGGTAATACAAGAGGTAAGAACCTACGCGGTCACTATTGTGAGTTTCTACAAACCCTTGATTGTTTCTTTTTATGCAAGTGTGGTGTGCTTTATTTTTGCAATTAGTTTTAATCCATTTGTTTTAATGTTAAGATTTCAATTAGTTTTTGGCAGCTGTAATATCCCTCCATACACTAATCCCTATGCAAGACAAGACCTACCAGCTGGAAAAAGAAGGATGCACAATATTTCGTTGAACAAATTCTACTCTAGGAGCTTTCTCAAATCCTGGCAGCAACCGGGATCTCTGCCTCTCAGGAAGAGTACATTTTGATAGCATTCAAGAACATACTTGTACTCTGGGAAGTGATAGACAACCAAAAGTTCCATTAGACACATCTAGAAGCTCCCCCTGATATTCCTTAACAATTTACAAAGGAGATTAGACAACCATGGATTAGATTTGATGGAGAGTAGACAATAGAGCCTAAGACCGAGGGATTTACACTATGCTCATCATCAGATCCTTTATGCATTCAATAATTCGATCAAGAAGATTTGTATGGCATGGAAAAGGAGGAAATACAAAGTGGTCCAAATGAAGAAGTGAACCAAGGATATCATGACCATATTGAACATTTGTTCCAGATGATCATCAGATCAAAGCATCACTCTCTTCTTCAATGACTCTTCAAATCATATCATTCAAAACAGTTGGTTCCTCATGTTCTGGTACTTATTAAATTATATTGTTCAAACATGAATGTGAGTATATTTATAATCTTGTTACACATGTGGCTTCATTGTAAGTACTCGTATACTTGAATATGGTTCTTGTCTTAGGTAAGGTAGGATAGTAAATAACTAAATAATGTTGCGTATAGTTGTTAGTTTAGTTTAAAAGCATAGTGCAACATCGTTTTTTATGTCTTTTCCAATAATTGGAATTACTGTCAAGTTGAGAAACTAATCTTAAGGGAGTCTTGTTTCCCCCATAATTTTTAATATGTTTTCAGCTGATAGTTAGATATTTTTTTCAAGTTTTCTAAATAAATCAGGCTATGATGGTTTGTTGAAATTTTATAGGTATTCTCTTTTCAGCTGGAGTGGGAGCTCATCTTCATGAATTATTCAGGAAATTAATTGCATTACTTTTGGTTATGTTGTTTTGTCAAACCTGTGTTTTATTCTAGTCTTTTATTACTTAAGAATGTTTTGGAACAATTGAATTTGCTTTTTATTCCTTCCCTAAACTTTGATTTTATTGTTTGAAAACTAATCTCTCGCTTTTATTATCTTTCTCTACTATGTTTCAAAACTATCTTCCTTGATGGAATTTATAGTTCAAGTAATTATTAACAGGGAAAAAATGGAAAGAAAAGAGTTCAAATATCAAACCCAAGACTTCCTGTCATAATCGTTCATTTCCAGTTCTTGTAGAGATCCGTTCTCCCTTCTTTATACAAAATTTCAGACTATTTATTACAACAATAGCTTATATAAGTGACTTTAATTATATTATGGGAATACATAAAGTTGCAAATCCATATTATGAGCCCCATAGGAAACTAGTATAACCTGATCTAATTTCAAAGTTGGTTGATAGAGAATCTTTATTAAAGAGTAGCAAGAGAGTGCATGGAGTTTCTACCAATGGGAACACTACTATAATTCTATGTGAAGAAGATGACCTTAGGGAATAGAGGTACTTTTAGGTTATTCACCAGTGGCTTCATCGACCACACATTAAAAAAGGCTTGACCATAGATATGACTTCAAATTTACTAAACTCATCAAGTATCCTTTACATGGGGACAACCGTTAGGAAGGTAATGTTTCTACCCTCGACCGATACTATCCCATGCCTTTAAGGGGATTTTCAACGTATCTCCCCCATCCACCCAATACATATATATACACATATCATAAATTTCAAGAGTGGACGTCATGGGATCAAAGCCTCTAATAGAAAATGGGTGTAAGAGGTGAACCCGTCGAGGCTATAGATGCATGCTGGTAGTGAGTCCCAACCGATGGTACTACTAGGAAAACCCATCGGGGCAATGGACAATCATTCGAAATTGGGAATTCTTCCTAAAGGGGTTAATCTAAAAGTCAATACTTATAGGTGTCATCCCATGCCTGTAGAGGGATTTCTGATGACTTCTCCCCCATATCTAATTATATTTGTTCTACAAATTGTAAAAAGGAAGTAATGGGACAAGAGATATTAGAGTAAAATGGGTTTAAAATATTACCTCATAACACCTGCTGGGAGAAGGTTCAGAACTGTGACACCTATATTTTATAAACCTAATCCATATTGTCCCTATGTACAATACTATTTGTGAAGTTCTGTCAGGAAGAAGCATGAGTGGTTAGAGCTAGCGATAAATGAAATCCATCCAACTACCACTCAATAATAACTTTAAGTTGACCTTAAGACCCCATCATCTAATTCATACTATATCTAAGGTGTATTATCTTAAGAGTGGGGACAGGATCTTGGAAGCCTAATATAATCAACTATGAAATCTATCTTTATTACTCTAATGATTGTAATTCTTTTGATATTGGAAGAGGTTGGCTGGTTTCCTATGGGGTTTTGATTTGTTGAGACTATTGATACTCTTTTATTTTCCTTTTTAAAGGAAAAGAATAAAATCCCTACTCTAATTTATAAAGGGATCCCTAAATATAAGTGTTGCTAATCTCTTGAATAAGTTTGTATAAGAAAGGAAATAAAAATATATGATATAGAACAAAAAAGTTGATTATAATTATTTTTGTGGGTTATGCTTGAATTGTATGGATCGTTCATAAGGGGAATGTTCCTAAGTGATCCTCAGAAACTGTTCAAACATGAAAATTTATGTTCATTCATGCTAATTGTCATCAAGTGTGTACTTGAAAGTTTTAAATGAATGGGGCATTGGATGTATTTATGTTTTGATCAATTTATATTTTTATGCTAGGGATGGGATTATTTTTGCAGCAATATCAGCTTATAGTACTTAGATTCTGGTTTGCAGCCTGCATTCCACCTATAATTTCAAAATTCCTCTCATAATCTACAGGTCTTCATGGCAACTTAACATCCAAGTACTTCAGAACCATGCTGCAGAGTATTCATGACAAAGAAACAATGTATCAAGGACAACAAAGGAACATAAAAACACCCTACAACATTTTTGTACCTATACCAACAAAGTTCAATAATCTACAATATTTTCGCACCAATGCCCTAAATACAGTGCAGGTACCGGAACGTTGTAATTGCATTTTAAAGAATATTTTTGCTAAGCACAACAGAGTATCATAGAATAGAACAACAATTTGTTTAAAACATTGGAGAAGAAAAATAACACAATACAACATTCCCGCACCTGCACATGCAATTTCAACATTTTTCTTCATTCCCGCACCTACATGGGAAACTCAGATTTTGGGCACCTACAACATCAAATATGACAACAACATCAGTTCCATTACTCCCCTGCATAAATTCAAACCATGCACATATGGTTGCAAAATGGATAAATGATATTATGAGGTAAAATGCTTTCAAACTCTCGTTGGATTATTAAGAACAAGGGATATCATTAAAACACCTCTAATACTTGTTTAAACCATTTTTCTTCTTCCTATTCCATGATTATATTATTCATTCATTCACCATGTGTTCTATCCATACAACATCTTTTCCACCTTTGTATACTCCTCTTATATGTATTATATACCCACACCTTATATTTCAATCAGACACCCATTGCTATTGTTAAGTTTCATCTATCATATGTGGAAGCTTATTTAAGGTTACATTATCCTCCCATGGTGGTTCGTTTTGAATGAATTGGTCATACTATTTTCCATATATGTTAATTGTGATTTTCTAAGATGAAACCTTCAAGCCTCTGGACAATCCCCACTAAGTCTCCATAATCATTGTTCCCGTATCAAATAATTTTTTTCACATTTACCCATGAACAAAACTTCTCTAGAAATCTATTGTGGAGCTCATTTGGAATCATCGAAGGATTCAAAATGAGATAGAATTCTATAACTTCTTACCACCATCATGTTGTGCCTATTATCTAAGACCTTTGTTTTCAATATTGACACTCAACTCAGCTCGAGTGCAAATTTACTAGTGTCTGTAGAAAAAACCCTGTACACTTCCCTTAGTGTTTGTTCAAATTTGGCCTAGGTAAAATCCCTCTGTGATAGCCGCATTCAATAATTATCATGGAAGAATGGTGGGCACTACTAGTAGTTTTGAAAATATCTAGTTAACATATGAATGGAGGTATGCTCTCACCTATCAATACCGCTTTAGAATATTATTTCATTTTAAGGCTAAAGACCTAATAAAGTTTCCTCATTACCTTTGGAGAAGTTTAGAGAAGATGTCAAATATGGTAAAGAAGAACAAATTGAAACATTTTCTAACTGCAAATGCATTTGTTGATTAAATACTTGTAAATGTTGTCGAAGATCGAAAGGGATCTGACAAACATAGTAAGAAAATCGACTATGATGAATACCTCGAATCCTTTAGAGCCAATGGATTCATATATCACCCAAGAAAGTCGACGAATGCTAAGTTTGAAAAAGAAGCTTCAGTTGTTAGGCCACTATTTACACCTCTTCTAGTTCGTGGAATTACCCGAAATATGGATAAACATAGGAACATAGGAATTGTTTTACAAGGAGAAGGATTGCACTTGAAAATGAGGGTTAAACCAATTTCCATCTACACACAGTCTACAACAAAATAAAATAAAATTTCCTTAGATGAGGAAGATACTCAACTTATTGCAAAAATCCTCAAGATTGCTAAGAGACCAAAGTCTAAGGGTCGGGCTCTGTTGTGTAGACCATCTCCATAACCTAGTCGTAATGGAAATAATGATCCTCTTCAACCAGATGTGTTATCAAAAGTACATAATCAATTTAGAGGAAGAAAAGGGTTATGATAGGGTATATGAGGATGTTCACCAGTCTTCCAAGAAACATAATTCTAGAACCCCAAAGACCCCAAACATATTTTTTCATGGACCTTCTAAGAGAGGGTTTGATGAAAAAGAAGGCTCGAACAATCCTTTATCAGAGTCTGTTTTTGAACCACCATCATAGAGGAAGCTTAAAAATAAGAGTCGAAGGATTAAGAAGTTGAAACAAGAAGTGACATAGTTATAGTCCCTAGAAAAAAAAAGAGAACGAGCAGTTGAAGATGCAGAGCAAGAGGTTTTAGGCAGAAATTATGAAGCTCCAATCAGAGACCAGGAAGAATAAAAAAAATATACACCAAATTTATACACTGGAACAACTAGCTCAAAGGAGAAAGAATGATAGGTTGGGAAAGACAAACAAAAGCCTCAACATATTGAGGAACTCAACATGACTCTCTCAGTAAGTTGGAGAGGGCAACTTCCAATTTTGATCAAGTTTTTTTATGTCTTTACATGAGGACATGTAAATGGGTTGGTGTGGGGGAGATGTTGAACCCCTATTTTTTCACTCACCAAACACTTATGTTTTCCACTTATACTCTATTTTTGCATTTAAACCTAGCCTATTCATACCCATTTCCATCATTTCAAGATGTAAACCCCTTGAAAAGTATTATGAGGTAAAAGTAGTTAAATTTATTGTTATTCCTAAATTATTTATAGATTAACAAGGGTTTCTAGGCCATATTGTTGATGATGAATTTTAGACTCATTCATGTACTATTTCAAATAGTCCAACACCATTATAGTTGTTCTAGTACCTAATTTTATAGGTTCAAATATGTGCGTGCACCCAGATTGAGATTGATCACATGGGTTTTGGAGGAATAAGTAACGACATGGATTGTGACCTATTGGTTTGCGCCTAGGTCCAACATAGAATCCTCCAAGCATGGTCAAAGTTTCTCTTAGATAAAACTATGCCAAATTTTCAATAGTCAACTTCGGGCACAAATTATGAGGCGATGGAAGCGAATCTTAAAAATCCACAATATGGGTTTTGTCCAAAAAGCTCTCAATTGGTTACCAGGAGGTGCTTTTTCAAATTTCAAAGACATTTGGGAGATACACGTGATTTTCCAATCTGGTTTTTCCCATATTTTGTTGTTGCATTCATTTTGAAACCATGTCCCAACTTTGGAGCGCCTGCATAATGGTTTACCAAATATTCCTGTGTACAAGAATTTCTAGTTTGTATGGTTCAGGTTTAGTCCTAATATTGTAAGACAATCCATCTGGATTACCCATTTTCGAATTATTGTGATAATTTCTATGCATGAGAAAGGGGATTCATTGGATATTTCTTCTCATTGCAATTCTATTGTAAACAATATATAAAATACTATGGTTCATTGAGAGAGAGAGGGGAAGATAATATTATGCTATTGTAACCTTGAGACAAGTTTCACACTTGTTGTGACACATTTATGAACTCTATACTCTATAATGAAGGCGTTGTAAATTCCATATTCATTCTCTATTAATACAAATCTCAGTTTGATTCATAGCATCCATTTGATTTCAATACTGTAAGTTTCAATGGATTGCTATTGGTTGGAAAGGACCCACCAACCCAAGATGTAAATCATGTCTTGTATCATTGTTAGACTAGTTTTAATGTTGTAGAAGAAGTTAGTTTCATTAACATCTTATATGTCGGTGTTTGATCATTTATGTTCCATCCACAATTTCATAATTCTAATGATATTTTAACATGTGCATGGTTCATCAATCATTTGTGTGTTATTTCATTCATTTGATGGGATTGAAAGTAATAGCTTCAATCCATCTCTGGAGAAAAACTAGTAGAAACATTTTCATATTCTTAGGGATAAGTGATTACAATTTTATGGCATGTTGTTCCGTTGAAATTGTAGTTAGCATTTCGATTAATGCAAATTTACAGAGTTATGAGTTATGGATTTTCTTAGAACCTTCGCCACTTTGTCATATACAACCAGATATATCATGATTGGTGATAATATCTAGTTAGAGTCGCCTCTTTGCACGTAGACAAACTGTCTGGATGAAAAAGTGCAGTAGCACCACTTAGATCTTTAATGCTTGATGTGCTAGTTGCCAGTACAAGTGCATGGGTTTTGGGTTAATCAATATTTTGGGGATTTATTCTTAAAGTTGGAAATTCTACTTTAGGTCGGTAGCACACACCTATGAAGGTTTGAGTAGCCTCATATGGATGATTGATTTGAATGCCACTTTGGGTAAATTCTGCACATAACACATTGCTTATAAATTTTGTCATTAGCTAGTATTTGAATTCCTTTTATAACCATCAAATGGTAATAAAGATGGGAAACATTCTTGTCATGCGCATGCATAGAGTATGATCTGGACATGATGACATGCAGAGCTATGGTATTATGTTCATGCTTAATAGAAGTTGTGTGGAATGAGTGCAATTATTTGTATTTCTTTTCTGCTTGGTTGTTTCCATGTTTTGATGAATTGTCCTAGGTTGAGTCACTTTTTACCGACATTAGTTGTTAGCATAGACTAGAATAAGATCTGATCCTACATTTATTGTTCTTTCATCTCTAAGTTTAGGAACTCTCGATAGATGATTTAATGTCTAGAAATTATTGCATATAATTTACACAACAATGCCACACCCCCAAACTTTAGATCCATTTTTCAAGACTCATGTTCTGATTATTGACAAGAAAAAAGGTCTCTAGGGAACCATAGTAGCATTGTGAGATTTTTTATAAAAAAAATTGATAGGTAGGAGGATTCACATTTTGTATGGTGATGAAAACAATAGGAAATGAATACATCTACCATTGGATTCACTATTTCTCATGGTATTTTCCCTACTCCAAGAAAACACTTCTCATAACTTGTTATTAAACTCATTCAAAGGGTCACATGATTGCCAACAAAATGGAATTGAATATAGAGATACCTATTGATTGTTGGATCATCTCATTCCATTCCTCCATAAACTCATAATGAGTTTCATAGAATATTTTTGGACATGGTTTTTTCTCATCCCCAAAATTAAGGGCTATCACATGATGAGTATTCACAAATTAGGTGATCAATATTTCATCTATTTTTTGTGAGAGGGATATTTCTTGTGAAAGGGATGGGAGGAGAAATAAGTTCTCTATAGTAAATAAAAGAAATTTCCTATACATTAATTCATGATATAAGGGTGTATGAGGAAAAGAAACATTAATTATACCATAAGTAGATTGGCCCATTAATATAGTGAAGACTTTATTCAAGTTGTTAGTAGTGGGTTGCATCACCAACTATGCAACCATCGAATTGGTACTTGATTCATCTACAATAACATTGATAGATTCATTGAAGTGCATGTATGCAAAGGAGATAAGGAACTAACTAGACTAGATGAAATTCCTTCCTCTTATATTAGTGTAAGTTCCATCAAACAAATAACCAGTTTCTAAACTCTAACATGGTTTATTTCCAAAATGCTCATTATAATCGATTTCTTACCAGTTATGCCCAAATATTTTTTAGTATCTAATTTATCAATTAAATTAGAGTAAACAATAATATGAATTCCACATCAAATTGTAGTCTAAGGAAGTCAAAGAACTAATAATATTTTTAGAATGCATTATCTCTACATGAGATGATTAAGAAGATGGCACAAACACTCTAATGATATTCCTCCCTATATTGACAACAATCTATTAAAGACTTTAGCAATAGAAGAAATATATAGATTATTATTTTATCACTATAAATTTGGAAACAATATGCTTTTCCACATATAATTATTGCTATACCCTAGATTAATGATATATGTTTAAAAATCTAACAATGTGCAACATACAATCATATTATTGATTATGTCACAAAACACAACCAACATTATAATCTAACTTAATATAACAAGCATGATAATAGCTATATGTATGTTGATTGAAAAAAAGAGAATCATAAAATAATTACACAAAACATAAATATGAAAAGAAAATCATAACATAGTTACACAAAACATAAATATGAAAAAAATAATCATAACATATAACATATAACATAGTTACACATAACATAAATATGGTTGGTTGTAAAATAGATAATAAGATATTTCTAGACATTCGAAAAATCTAATCAAAACAATTAGATTACATAATCTTCTACATTATTTTATACTATGTTTTATTTTCTTCTTGTGCCAAAGCATGATACAAGCATACAACTAACATCCAACTAGCGTTTTTTTAGCATGATACAATAACGTAGCTAGTGTGTTCAAAAGTCAAACTCAAAACATGGGCATGTGGGGCTCAAACCCGACATAGCGATAGAAGTCCTTTATGTAATTCCGTTATTTTTTTGAATTGGTAAATTTAAAGTAAACACATTTCGTTAACAAAGTTTTGAAAGTACTTCTAACATAGCTTTTAATAATTCACGACAAAAGTGCATTCATTGTATTATTGGTATCATATATGAATATGTTTGATAGTATTCATGTTAATATGCTTATTATTGGTGAGATATTGATATTGAAATTTGTTTGTGAGATATTAATATTGAAATATGGTCTTTATTTTTATTTATTAAAAAATAGTTTATGATGTTTTAATGTTTTTATTATTTTTCAAATAAGAGGGCTCAAAATCATTAGAATAATATATTAGTTACGAGTTCAACATGTTAGTTATAGGAGTTGAATTTGAGTGGAAAAGATAACAATCGTTCCTCTCAACCATGGAAGTTAAACCCAACTTAAATGACTTTATATATACACACTTTTTCAAGTAAATAATCATATACCATAAAAAAAATGTAAAAATTATTAAACACATATATGTTGGTTTATAACCCACTCCCTAAAATAATGGCTGATCATTTTTTATTGAAATTTGCCAAAAATTGTTGAAGTCGTTACAATAATGATGATGATGATGATGATGATGATTAACGTCCACTAAGACCTAATTGGTCTATCGGGCCTTAAGAGGGTAAGTGATTACTTGTGATTCTTTAGAATTTTATTTTTGTGCTCGAAAAGCATTAAGAGAAGCTTTCCAAGATCACCATACTTTTGTTGAGTTAAGAGGTTAGGAAGGTTGGTAGTGTGATCAATATTTTGAAAATGAGATCTAATATGGGTATAGGCTGGACAATCTAAGAGAAA
>SNQJ01S0022878.1:175012-187238 GCA_010110895.2 Picea sitchensis | reverse complement strand
CGTGAAAGTTGAGGACAACAACCTGGAGATCATGCACTAGGTGAGTGTGTGCAATTGAGCAACGAACTGAAGTGGAGGTTTGCTTAGTGAGTCAGCTGGCAAGAAAGCACAACTGCAAGCCACCAAAAGGGATCTGCGGGCTGGGACAAGCTGTCAAGCAACATAAGAGAGGCAGAGCGCGGGCGAAGCTAACTGCAGCAGTCGAAATTTTGTGAGAACCGTCGTAGTTTGGTGAGGTGAACTCAGAGCTAAGACCACATGTAAGAGAAATAACAACTGCCTAGTAGCGACTGTTGTGCATGGGCTGCTAAGGAAAGAGAGACTGCAAGGAGGCTGGGCACAAGAGCGTGGGAAGCCAGAACATGAGGTGCTAAGCGCCAAACTGAGTGGTGCGGGTCATGGCAATTAAAAAACCGACAATTTGCGTAGAGGAAGCCACTAGTAGGCCGCAGAGGGTCGCAAATCTTCCCAATAGGGGCCACAGGGGTTGGGTAGCTGCCGAGCAACCCCAACAGTGGGCAGGCTGCCTATAAATTTTCAGGTAGTGGGCATAACTGCCAGGCAACAGGCTGAGATAGTCGGGTAACACCCAGAGAAGCTTCGAGCAACTCATAATAGGACCCAAGCAGTAACAGGAGGTCGTGGGCAACAAACTCAGGCAGTGAGACCGAGCAATGGGCAGTGGGACTAGGCAATAGGTCCGAGAGGCCAACTTTGAGTTTTTCAGTAGGTTGTCGAGATGAAAATGTTGGGGATGGGTTGTGCATAGTGACTCATCTCGCCATATAACGAGAATGAGGTCGGTGTTCCTTAGTGTTTCAGAGAAAGACTCAGTCTGTCATGTGGATTGTGGGACTAGTACCATGCATGCAATGAAGGAGGTTGGATGCATCGGATTCTAGTTCGAGTCAGGAGTTTCTCTGGAGGTGGTAGGAGTGATATATGTCCCAGGGATGAAGTTGCTCTTAGTATCAACGTTGGAGGACATGGGGTATGTAGTGATGTTCGATGATGGATTGGTACTTATATGTTCAGAGAAAGCAGATAACCAAGATGTAATAGCGAGACTTGGCATTAGGGAGGGTATGATGTACAGGGTGTTGGGACAACCTGTAGTGGGGTCCAAGGAGATCTTGGATCGTAGATCAAATCAAAGTGCAACAGAGGTAGTAGGAGAGTCTTCCAGTTTAGAGGGAGCATCTACAACAACAACAAATTTGATGGGGTCAGAGATTGATCCAAGAGGAGGTTCTTCC
Source organism: Picea sitchensis (assembly GCA_010110895.2). Classification (NCBI taxonomy): domain Eukaryota; kingdom Viridiplantae; phylum Streptophyta; class Pinopsida; order Pinales; family Pinaceae; genus Picea; species Picea sitchensis. The sequence goes on along the minus strand of SNQJ01S0022878.1, from coordinate 185,982 downwards.
AGAAGTACCTTCCTCGCTAAGAGGGAGTGTTAGCGTTTGGGGTAGCTCAGACATGTACTTCTGCATTGGCGGTGCCTAGCATGAAGAGGTGTCCGAGCGACACTCTCTAGAGTGGATTTTATTTAATGACTAGAGTGACTTAGGTGATTTAAGTCATCTTAATGAGAGATTAAGTCACAGTCGTCGATCTCAAGAGATCAATATCAGATCTTGATCGTTGATCACTTTGGAGATAGGCTTTTAATCATTAGGAGATTATAAAAGCAGATCTAAGGAGAGTGAGAGGCACACAATGAGTGCATAGGAGCAAGTGGGGGTCTTGCTCATGTACTTGTGTCTGAGTGGGCAAGGTTGAGGAAAAGGGTGTAGAGGGCAACGAGGGAGATAACAACCAGGTGGGCTAGGCTATCAACTGCAACATTGTAATTCTCTGATGGACCATTATCCCAGGACGAGTCTAAGATTTTACGTAATAAAATCAAACTCAGAGCTAGTTTTTCTAGGAATGTTTACCCGAATCTTATGTGCAATTGTGTTTGGTTTCTCTTGTTTTATGCTTTCGCTTATTATTTGTTGATAACCTAGCTGTGCAATTGTTTAATAGAGTGATTTTATTAGGAATAATTGTCGGGTGATGGGTTTAACAGAAAATCAACATAAGGTAGAATGGTTATCGACTAGTCTAGAAGGAGGCGAACTGTCAAGAGAAGGTGTGTGAAATGTGGTGACCAACTGTTTCTTCTTCCAACAAAAATCAAATGCTAGATAGAGGTTTAAAGAGGGCCATTGTATTGGGCGAGTTGATTCTTAGAGGGCGATTTCAATATGGAGGAATTGAGGTTTGCTAAAATATCTGGATAGTAGAACTGCAATGAATGACTTTAGCACGAAGAGTACGAGGAAGTGAATTCTACTTGATGCTTTCACAACGCCATAATGTGGGAATCTGTCTAGAAACCTAGAGTGGAAGAACATGCACCTAGACTGCCTAGCATTTCATGCAGATTGTAAAGAAACATAAGATTCGATGCACAGACTGTAAGAGATGAAGCCTATTTTACTAAAATTTGTAGTTCTAGGTTAAATTGTTGTTCCCTCTTGTCAAATTTTCTTTTACGGTCGATTCCTCATCATTACCAGTTCAATTTTATTTCTGTAAACTATAGCCCAGAGGTAGCTGTGTACTCTGAGGCAAAGAGCATGGGTTTGTAATTGAGTTTAGTTACAAGGTTCCAAGTGCTTTACACCTTGAATGAATTTAAGGAGATTATTGTGGATGATCTACTAGCAAGTCTACCACCTTTAAGGAGTATATCACATCAAATTGACTTGACACCGGGGTCAAGTTTTCCTAATAAATCTCCTTACTAGATGACTCCAGTAAAGAGTGAAGAAGTGAATATGTAGGTGCAAGAGTTACTTGATCAAGGATTGATCTGGGAGAGTTTAAGTCCCTATGCAATACSAATAATATTGACACCCAAGAAAGGGGGTGAATGGAGAATGTGTACTGATTCACGAGYTATCAACAAGATTAACAAGATCAACATCAAGTATAGGTTTCCCTTACMAARGATGGACGATCTCATGGTMTGTTTAAGTACTTTTCAAAGATCTATTTGAAGAGTGGGTGTYATYAGATTCATATAAGGGAARGTTGTTGAGCTCCARTTTTGTCATATTTTCCGCCATACAAATRCACTCATCATTACACCTTCTMYYTGMATTTCATCAATAATATATCGCTAATTASACYATAAWCCTCCATTATCTCTTGTTATTCATCCTATGTGGTTAATACATAATTTTCCATATTTTTAGTGATTAAAAKGATGATTATACAATAGTTTTGTCGATGATGGTTTAATCCTATGTTTTTATGTCCAAACAACATGTTCTRTATTGTTCAGGTTCCGGTATATGCATTGTCCATGTTCCGATACCTGTACTTTTCCTGTTCYAGTACCCGCATTGYAGGTCATCTAGTACTCCAAGTCATCCGGTACCAGAAGGTTCTAYAGTCAACCGRTACTTGCAAAGTCATCTGGTACCCATATTCCATGTCATATGGTACCCATACTCCATGTSTTTTGGTACCCACACTTCATGTCACCAATACTGCGCTTCATCCGGTACCAACTCTCCACCTCTTTTGGTACCATCTCCATCTGGTACCAGCTCTGCGCTTCATCAGGTACCAACTCTCTGCCTCTTCCGGTACCAGCTTCATTCAATACCAGATTGCGCCTATTCTGGTACTAGCTCCATCCGATACTACCATCGCGCTGGTCTGGTACCCATAGTCATGACCGCGTTCATTCGGTACTAAACCCCTGCCTACAGGATTCCGATACTAACTATTCTAATCTGCTACCAACTGTGCTAATCCGATACTAGACATAATTCAAAATTTTGGAATATTTCTAGAAGCAAATCGGGCACATGGGTTTTGTCCAGAATGATGTTTTCATGCGGACAAATGAGTCATAACTCACCCCAAATCGCACGTGTGGACCTCCAGCTTAGGTGGAATGATTATGCCAAAATTAGCAAAAATCTCAAACTGCCAACTTGCGCCTCGATTTTCGTACACATGGTATAATATCTAGAAATTCAAAGATATGGGTTTTGTCTAAAATATGGAAAATTGAGTAAGGCGAGAAGTTTTTCAAAATTAGAATTGGTTTGGGAGATATGGGTGGAGCCCTAACTCAAATCTACCCAAATTGCAATAAAACCCAATTTTTTTAGGATTTTATCTAAAATTGTAAATTTGAAATCTGAGCATTGGGATTCGGTCCCATCCACTTCTCAATGATTTTTCATGTATAAATAAGCCTCATAGGGCTATGATAAATCCAATTATCATTATGGGACATTCATTGATAGTTAGGTCAGAATGTTATTGTGAGAGTGATCTTCCCTTTTGTAATTTCTGAATTTGATGAAATGAAAGAGTTATTGCTCCTGTGCATGGTTCCAAGCATTCGAGTGATCTGATTTCTTTCAAGCAGAACTCACCACCTAGGAAGGGCCCCTCAAAGTAAGTGTTGCCATGTTTCATATATTTAATAATTAGATTTTATTTCATTTACATTTTTAAATTTTTGTTCATGTGCACTTTAATTTTTTCTAGATCATCTTTGATTGTAATTTCAATTTCATTTTATGAATTCATGTTTAACAAACACTCAGATTTCAGTCTGTGTGTTATTGTTTCATCTATAACCATTAATCACAGTCTATAACCATTGAGAAGTGTTTCCATGAAACAGAGTATGAGATTTTCATAGTTAGTTAATGGAAAGATAAACCATAAGTTGCTCACGCGATGATTTGATTATTCTCATTACACTTCAACACATTGAGATTACAGGTTTGATTTCATTACTTTGAGGATTTTAAGTAAGCTGTTAGAACTCTGATTTCATAAAAAAAACATAGAGCTCTCAATGAATTTCTATCTCAGGCATTTTGAAATACAAAATCAAGAAATAACCCTGATAAATCTGAATCGAATTGGAATGATTATAGATCAGTCTGCAACACAAATTCTAGAACCAAATCTAATTTTTAATTTTCAAATTGGTTGTGCATTAAATAAGAGGCAAAATAACTGGGTTTGAGCAAAGAGAAACATTCCAGCGTACTTATAAACAAAGAATTATTTATTGCCAATAAATGAATTGATTATGATTTATATACACTGGAACAAATCAAAATTTTGAGAAGGAAACTTGATGGAGAGTTGACAGTTAGTTTGACTGAGTTTTTAGAGTGATTGGGTATTATGATAAGTCATTATTTCATGGGTGTGGTTGAAGAGTTAGTACTTTGTTTTACATATTATTTGATTGAGTACTCAGTTTGTTTTACGAGTTTAATTACTAGCCTTCAGATTTCAAGTTGAGTTGATAAAGCTTAGTAATCTATTTTGGTTTGGTTTGAAAGTCAAGTTGAGGGTACTCTGTTTACAACATATTTGGTTTCATTATAGATTTTGGGTACCAGTTTGCATTATAATTTCTTTTATAAATTTCAGAAATTTAGTTGATTAAGTGAATCTTAGGTGTTGATTGAGTTTGATGATTCTAAGTTTCTCGCACTTAGTTTTTATTTTCTGTACCTTTGGATTCCTTGCACTTTACTTTCACATAGTTTCAATCACCAATAGACAGATTGAAGGTCTAACTTATGAGATATGGCCTTCCCGCGTTGGAATTATTCCTAAGGTGTTAGTTTCTAACTCATTTCCGTTTGCTTGTTTCTTTTATTGCATTTAAGTGTGGATCCGCTATAGGAAATAATCATTGAAGGAAAGAAGACTTGAGTAAGCAACTCACGATTAATCACACAAACATCATCCCAAGTGCCTGAAAGACCGTGATCTAAGCCTTTATAGCACTAAGTTATTCCTACGTTCCAGTGATGAATCCTTAGTGTTAATTTCCTGCAGTGTGGGTTTGAAGATTGTTTTGTCGAGTTTAGATTAGGTTAACCTATGCTCTTATCTTGTGTTTCCTGTGCCTGCACCTCGAATCTTACGAGCCCCGATTGATAATTAAATGTGGGAATTAATAGTGCGTATAATTAGCCCAACAAAGGTGATGAATGGAAGATAACTTTCAAGACGAAGGATGGGCTGTTTGAGTGGCTAGTCGTGTCGTTTGGGTTAACCAATACCCATAACACATTCATGGGACTTATGAATGAAGTCTTGAAACTGATTTTGGGAAAATTTGTAGTCATATACTTGGATAACATTCTGATCTTCCGTAGAACCAAGGAAAAACACCTAGAGGATGTGAGAAAGGTGTTGCAGTGGTTGAGGGAAGATAATTTGTTGAAAAATTTGAATACGTGTACATTTATGAAGGATGAGTTAGGATACTTGGGTTTTGTGGTTTCCAATGAAGGTTAGAGGATGGATCCCAAAAAGGTAACGAACATTTTGGATTGGCCAACACCTAAGTGTACCTTTGGTGTGAGAAGCTTTCACGATTTAGCGATATTTTACAGAAATTTTATCTGAAATTTCAGCGAGATTTGTGCACCACTTACATAATGTATGAACAAAGAGATTTTCTAGTGGACAACATCAAGCATGAAGTCATTTGAAAACTTGAAGAAAAAAGTGACTAAACAACCAATTTTAGCACTACCAGATTTCAATAAAGTAGTTCAAGTAGACTGTGATGCAAGTTGATGCAGGAGCATCGTAAGCAGCCAGCCAAGCAACCATGAATGTGGAAGACAACTGGAAAAGCGCAACACACATTTTGTACATTTTGAAATGTTTTTGAAAAATTAATGAATAGATATTAATGTAGTAGTTAGAGGAAGCGTACTTGCATATTGTAAATAGATCTTGAGCGATTTGCTCTCATCTGTCGGAGGTAATAGACATTAAGTCTGTTTAATGAAGTAGGTAGATTTGAATTAAGAGATTAGACAGTTTTAGAAGCGTAGGAGGGAAAACGGATATAGACACCCTCACCCTTGTATTATTGTATCATTAGAGGAAGAACATTGTTAAGAGCATTCAGATTTTCATAAGCTGTTGAGCTGTAGCAGAGAGCTATAGAGAACAACCCATGTACATGAGCACTTGAGTTAATATATGAAGCTTTGATTCAATTTTCATGGTGTTATGATGCTTACTGTTTACATTTGCTGAATGGTATGATTACAATTGTTTTATTCTCTCTGTTTATGCATTTGTTTCAATGCTGTGTTGAATGTGTGATTTCATGTTAAGTATAGGAAGTTCGAGAGAGGAGAAGAATGAGTTTTAATTGTTTCTCATCCCGAGAGTTCCTACAAGGAGTGTAGTGAAAATTGACAAGAGTCTGAGTTTTATCTCAGCAAAGCTAAGGAGAGATACCATTGTTCTCATACCAGCAGAAGTGCAGGTGAAGTACAGAGCCGTGCAAGGTGTGCGCAGGCTAGTTGAAACCTTAAAAGTTATCAACTAAGGTGAAGGTGGAAGGATTGCTGTTTCAAAGAGTGCATAGAGTCGATGACTCAAATAACCAGAAGTTATTTGAAAGATTGCCGCAAGGAGTGTGAGCAAAATTCCTTTTGGGGACTTGAGTTTGCAAGTGAAAGCTCAGGAGGGATAGTACTTTTGAAGTGTTCAAAGGGAGACAAAATTTGAAAGCGTCTCATAAAAGACAAGTTCAGGAGGGAGAACACCAATTCGTGTCGCAGAAGTCATTGAGGAGTGAATCAGGCGGTCAGAGTTCTCCGAGGAGAACTCACGAAATCGCAAGGACTGTAGGATCCAGAGGAGCTGCAAGGTGGTTAGGAGTTAGATGAATCCGCCACCCTGACATCAAGAATCAACATGGACCGTTGATCGTGGTTTGTCTGAGCCGTCAAATCATTTCGGGAATTTGGGACCCATAAGTTGGGAGTGCAGGTCAAAACCCTTGGTCACTCAAACTCCCGGTTCACAAAAAGGATAATCAAGTGTGAAATTTTGGTATTTTGGGGTTCGACATACCGGGAATCTTGATGACAAGGAGCCAGGGCGCTTGGCATTGAAAATCTCAAAGTTGCGAAACGCGACGTGCCTTGGGGTGAATTTCGGGATTTCGGCATTTCGACACTTCGGGTGTCGGGAAGTAGAAGAGGCAGTGATCTTTGGAATCGAGAGTTTCAAACTCCTGGTTCGTGAAAAGCCGAAAGATCCAAAGTTGTCGGATTGTGGAGAATCTTAGCCGTAGATCACGTTGGAGGCGAGGTTTCAGGAATTCAGAGATCAGAGTTTCGGGAGGTGAGGAACCTTTTTGCTATGGATCTCGCAAGTCGTGAAATCCCGAAGAGTGGAAGGAAAAATTCCCGAAAACATTGAGGGACAATAGTCGTGGGCCCAATTGGTTTTTGGGGTTTCGAGAGTCAAGAGACAGAGTTGCATGTCAACGCAACTCCCGAAATTGCGAAAAGGAAAAAGCTGAAATAAGTGTCAACAAGAGGCGTGTGTTCAACGCATTGAAGTAGTCAACCCTCGTTGACTTTTCGGGTTTCAGAGGTTGAAGAGACAAGAGGCTCGACAACAGGATTCACGAAATCACGAAATCCGAAATCCCGAAAGGAAAAGAAAAGCCCCGATCATATTTGTTGATCAGTTGTGGAATACACCTTGTGTGTGTGGTATTCCCTGTGGGAACCCAAAGAGTCAATCTGACTCAGGGGAAGATTTGGAACGATCCTAAGACCGAGAGGTCATGCAGAACCTGATGAGGCAAGGGGTTTTGCGTCAAGTGTGGTATCAGAGCTTGATTTTATCTGTATATTTCAGGCAGAAGGAGCTAGAGGAAAATGAGTAGTCTGATACGTGTTAGTGTGGTATCAGAGCTCAGAACAAGTTCTTTGCTTTCTGTAGCAGAGAGAACAGGGGAACATTTTACATCCATGTCGTCGAGAAGAAGAGACATGCCAATCCCAATGCCTGATCCAAAAAGAGAAAGATAAATGCGCGAGTTACGTGCCAGGCTTGATCCCATGGAGACAACACAAAGGCGCACAATTGACGCTGGGGATATCAACGAGGCCGAAAGTGAAAATGAAGCTGGAAACGAAGGAGAAGTTGTAGTTGAAGATGCTACAGACGAACAACTATTCAGGGCTGTTGCAAGGATAGGTGCCAGAGCAAAAATGGACATTCCAGTGTATGAGGGAAACCTGGATGTTGAAGAGCTTCTATACTGGATTAGAGCTCTAGACAAGTACTTCGACTATAAGGATGTTGAGGAAGACAAGAAGGTAAAACATGATGTTACTAGACTTAAAGGGCATGCAACACTATGGTGGGATGAACTACAGGCCGACAGACTCTGCAAGGGCAAGCATAAAATCAAAAGCTGGGATAGAATGGTTGCAAAGATGAAAGCCAAATTTATACCCAAGGATGATCAAATCACTCTATTTTGGAGGATGCAGAATTTGAGATAGAAGCTGATGTCAATGAAAGAATACACTGAAGAGTTCTACAAGATAAACATCAGAGCAGGTCATCGGGAAAGCGATGATGAAAAAGTTACCAGATACATGAATGGTCCGCGGTATGACATTCAAGATGGGATGAGCATGATGACCATTCAAAATGTGAAAGATGCATATCAGATAGCTTTGAAAGCCGAAGAGAAGCTGAGACGAAAGCAAGGTCAAAGAGGCCGAGGTAGAAGTCAAGCCAGAGGCAAAACAATTGCCTAAGACATAACTCAGAAATCTAAAGAAGAGGGGAAGAAACCTCAAACTCAACATGAGAGAGGAGGAAGCTCATAGAGAGGGCAGTATGCTGATAGAAATACTTTTCCTCGAGCTAGAGGAAGAAGAAGAGGCAGAGGCGATGAAGTAAAATGCTTTGTCTGTGGAAAGATCAGACATAAATCCTATGAGTGTTTAGATAAGAAAAAAAATGGTGGTGAAACTCACATTGCCGAAGCTCAAGGACAGAATGTTGAGGCAGAAGACGCTGAGGGAAGAAGATCCTTAATGATGAGGAAAGTTCTCTTGAAGTCGGAGAAAGAGGCAGAGAAACCAACCCAAAGAAACAGTCTGTTTCAGACTGCTTGCAAAACCAAAGACAGGGTATGCAAGGTCATAGTGGACAACGGTAGCACAGACAATCTCGTATCTACAGAGATGGTGGAAAAGATGGAGTTGGAGACTGTTGTACATCCAAGCCCATACAGAGTTTCATGGCTACAAAAAGGACATAAGGTAAATGCCACTAAATAGTGTTTAGTTGAATTTAAAATAGGAGGATATAAAGATGAAATATTATGTGATGTCATTCCCATGGATGTTTGTCATCCATTGCTGGGTAGACCGTGGAAATATGACATGAACACGATTCATGATGGGAGAAAGAACACATACACCTTGGATAAGAATGGGAGGATGCACATGTTTCTACCGATTAAAAACCAAGAGGTGAAAACAGAGATGAGCAACTCTGTACTTCTCATGAGTGGGAAGGAACTTCTTAAGGAGGTTAAGAGGAAGGAAGACACACAATTTATTGTGGTTAGGAAGCCCAAAATTGTTTTGACTAGTACGAGAATAGATGATTTACCAGAAGAAATTCATGAATTGTTGGGAGAATTTGTTGATATAGTAGTGGATGAACTACCTTGTTCGTTGCCACCTATCAGGAGTATAAACCATCATATTGATCTTATACTTGGAGCCAGTTTACCGAACAAATCCACGTACAGGTTGACGATGCAGGAAAGTGAAGAAGTCAAGAGACAGGTCTAAGACTTAATGGACAAAGGATTGATTCGAGAGAGCTTGAGTCCATGCGCTGTTCCAACAGTACTCAGCCCAAAGAAAGATGGAGGTTGGAGAATGTGTACAGACTCAAGGGCGATCAATAAGATTACCATCAGATTTAGATTTTCATTGCCAAGGATAGACGACTTGATGGATTGCTTGAATGGAGCAAGATTTTTTTCAAAGATTGATTTGAAAAATGAGTATCATCAAATTCAGATGAGAGAAGGTGATGAATGGAAGACAACATTCAAGATGAATGAGGGGCTGTATGAATGGCTTTTCATGCAATTTGGCTTAACGAATGCACCCAGTACTTTCATGAGGTTGATGAACGAAGTCCTGAAGGATTTCATTGGGAAATTCGTCATCGTATATCTTGATGATATATTAATCTTCAACAAAACATGAGCATAACACTTGAAGCATTTAGCTACAGTAATGAGAAGATTACAGCAAGAGAAATCACTGATAAATATGAAGAAATCATCATTTATGAGGACATAACTCATTTATTTGGATTTTGTTATCTCTACAAATGAGTTGAAGATGGATCCAAAAAAGGTAGATGCAATTAAGAATTGGCTATTGCCGAAGAGTGTGTTTGAAGTTCGAAGCTTTCATGGTTTGGCAAGTTTCTACAGGAAATTCATTCGAAATTTCAGTGGAATTAGTGCACCAATGATGGATACGGTGAAGAAAAGACACAAGTCTTTTCACTGGATAGAAGAAGCAGAGAAGAGCTTCAACCTGCTGAAGAAGAAGATCATGGAACAACCAATTCTGGTTTTGTCGGATTTTAGCAAGACATTCCAGGTCAGGTGTGATGCGAGTGGATTTGCAATTGGAGCGGTCTTGAGCCAAGACGATAGGACGATCACATACTTCACTGAAGAACTGAATGAAGCGAAGATCAAGTACTCAACATATGACATAGAATTCTATGCAGTCATACAAGCACTGAAGAAATGGAGACATTATTTGGTTCCTAAAGAGTTTGTTTTGTACAGTGATAATCATGCTTTATAATTCGTGACTCAACAGGAGAAGTTAAACCAAAAACATGTTAAATGGGTTGAATTCATGCAGAATTTTACTTTTGTGATTAAGCATATTTCTGGAACTGCTAACAAAGTTGCTGATGCTTTGAGTAGGAAATGTTTGCTTATGCAGGAATTCAGAGTCAAGACTTTGGGTTTTGATAACCTCAAAGAAATGTATAGGGATGACCAAGATTTTAAGGAGGCATATGAGGCATCTGAGAATCCAGTTCTCAGGGACAGAAGCCAATGGACCGAGTATATGATCCAGGATGGGTTATTATTCCAGGGCAATCAACTATGTATTCCAAAATGCTCCATGAGGGAGAACATGCTGAAAGAAAAACATTGTGGAGGATTGGCTGGACACTTTGGTCATGATAAGACGTTCTCAAAGTTGAATGGCTCATATTTTTGGCCAGGGATGAGGATAGATGTTAAGAAATTTGTGGAAAGATGTAGGATTTGTCAGCACACAAAAGGGAAAAGGAAGAAAACAAGGTTATATCAACCATTACCCATACCAGAAAGGCCGTGGAACACAGTGAGCATGGATTTTATATTGGGACTGCCAAGAACATAGAGAGGCTGTGATTCAATCTTTGTGGTAGTCGACAGATTTTCAAAAATGGCACATTTCATACCATG
>SNQJ01S0022878.1:147911-158540 GCA_010110895.2 Picea sitchensis | reverse complement strand
ATATCCCTCCCACATAATATGAATACCTATATATTAGCCAAGCTAATATGTTTATGGAGTACCCCACGTATCCCTCCCACATAATATGAATACCCCATATATTAGCCAAGTTAATATGTTTATGGTACCCATAAACATATTAGTTTGGCTAACATATGGGGTATTCATATTACATTAGTTATATTACATGGGATACGTGGGTTGATTAATTAATATATTAACTTGATTAATATATGGGTACTCAGTGTGTATAGGGTACGTGAGTTGGATCCATATATTATATTAGATCAACTAATATATGAAATGGGTGGTATACCACATATTCCATATATTAGTTAAACTAATATATGAAGTACTTGGTTATTTCAATTGCATACTATAAATGTCAGTTAAATTAATATATAGGTATCTATATATTAGTTTAAATGATATATAAATATCCATATATTATTAGTTATGTGGGAACTACATATTTATATTAGTTAAAAATAATATAGAGATGCATGAAGCCATGTATTCATAATTCTCACATATTTATATACTAATTAAATTAATATATAAATACATAGTTTATAACATAGTCAAGTATTCATAATTAGTTTGAGTTTATGAATATGATTCGCATGTTCACTTTTTTAATTAATCACTTTATCTTCCCCCAATTTAAAAAATGAATGTATAGTTTACCACATGTGATATATTTAATAAGTAGTATATTATTACTTATTACATAAGTATTATTTTATGAGTACTACACTTCTTATGAAAAGTAATTCATAAATTCAATACTATTTGTATTTCTAGTCACATCAATATCAAACGTAATGTTGGGTCTCCTTCCTTAGCATTTTGCTCTTCCTCGATCTCGTCTTTCGACTCTAAGGCTACTTCAGCGTCCCCAAGTCTTATATTCTATATTTCTTCTATCGTCCTCAATTCCACCAATTCTCGGTTCCTTGCATCTACTTGTGTTGCTCCTCTTCATTGTGGCATTCTTACAAGTCTCATAGCCTTCAAACTGACTAACATTCACAGGCCTTACATCTAGCTTGGTTTCCCACAACAGGCCTTCTAGCAATCGTGTTGAACAACCTCTTCCAGGTCCTTCCCCAACCACGCTCTATAGGAATACTAGAAGGAGATCAATCTCAGGAGCTTGACCAACTCTGATACCACTTGATGCAGTAAAGCACTTGGAACCCTATAACTAAACTCAATTACAAACCCATGCTCTTTGCCTCATAATACACAGCTACCTCTGGGCTATTGTTTACAGAAATAAAATTGAACTGGTAATGATGAGGAATTGACCGTAAAAGAAAATTTGACAAGAGGGAACAACAATTTAACCTAGAATTACAAATTTTAGTAAAATAAGCTTCATCTCTTACAGTTTGTGGATCGAATCTTATGTTTCTTTACAATCTCCGTGAAATGCTAGGCAGTCTAGGTGCATGTTCTTCCACTCTAGGTTTCTGGATGGATACCCCATTCTGGGGTTGTGAAATAATCAAGTAGGATTCACTTCCTCATACTCTTCATGCTAAAGTCATTCATTGCGGTTCTACTATCCAGATATTTTAGCAAACCTCAATTCCTCCATATTGAAATTTCCCTCTAAGAATCAACTCGCCCAATACAATGGCCATCTTTAAATCTCTATCTAGCATTTGATTTTTGTTGGAAGAAGAAACAGTTGGTCACCACATTTCACACACCTTCTCTTGACAGTTCGCCTCCTTCTAGACTAGTCGATAACCATTCTACCTTATGTTGATTTTCTGTTAAACCTAGAACCTGACAATTATTCCTAATAAAATCACTCTATTAAACAATTACACAGCTAGGTTATCAACAAATAATAAGGAGAAACATAAAACAAGAGAAACCAAACACAATTGCACATGAGATTCGGGTAAACATTCCTGGAAAAACTAGCTCTGAGTTTGATTTTATTACGTAAAACCTTAGACTCTCGTCCTGGGATAATGGTCCATCAGAGGATTACAATGTTGGAGTTGATAGCCTAGCCCACCTGGTTGTTATCTCCCTCGTTTCCCCCTACACCCTTTTCCTCAACCTTGCCCACTCAGACACAAGTACATGAGCAAGACCCCCTCTTGCTCCTATGCACTCATTGTGTGCCTCTCACTCTCCTTAGATCTGCTTTTATAATCTCCTAATGACTAAAAGCCTATCTCCAAAGTGATCAACGATCAAGATCTGATATTGATCTCTTGAGATCAACGACTGTGACTTAATCTCTCATTAAGATGACTTAAATCACTTAAGTCACTCAACTTTATAAAAGTTACTTTAGTCATTAAATAATATCCACTCTAGAGAGTGTCGCTCAGACACCTCTATGCTAGGCACCGCCAATGCGGAAGTACCTGTCTGAGCTACCCCAAATGCTAACACTCCCTCTTAGCGAGGAAGGTACTTCTGGAAGAACCTCCTCTTGGATCAATCTCTGACCCCATCAAATTTGTTGTTGTTATAGATGCTCCCTCTGAACTGGAAGACTCTCCTGTTACCTCTGTTGCACTTTGATTTGATCTACGATCCAAGATCTCCTTGGACCCCACTATAGGTTCTCCCAACATCCTGTACATCATACCCTCCCTGATGCTAAGCCTCACTATTACATCTTGGGTATCTGCTTTCTCTGAACGTATAAGTACCAATCCATCCTCGAACATCACTGCATACCCCATGTCCTCCAACGTTGATACTGAACGAAACTTCATCCCTGGGACATATATCACTCCTACCACCTCCAGAGAAACTCCTAACTCGAGCTAGAATCTAATGCATCCAACCTCCTTCATTGCATGCATGGTACTAGTCCCACAATCCCCTTGACAGTCTGAGTCTTTCTCTGAAACACTAAGAAATGCTGGCCTCATTCTCGTTATATGGCGAGATGAGTCACTGCACACAACCCATCCCCAACATTGTCATCTCGACAACCTACTGAAAAACTCAAAGTTGGCCTCTCGAACCTATTGCCTAGTCCCACTGCCCATTGCTCGGTCTCACTGCCTGAGTTTTTTTCCCACAGCCTCTTGTTACTGCTCGGGTCCTATTATGAGTTGCTCGAAGCTTCTCTGAGTGTTACCCAACTATCTCAGCTTGTTGTCTGGAAGTTATTCCCACTACCAAAAAATTTCTAGGCAGCTTGCCCACTGTTGGGGTTGCCCGGCAGCTACCCAACCCCTGTGGCCCCTACTGGGAAGATTTGCGACCCTCTGCGGCCTACTAGTGGCTTCCTCTACGCAAATTGTCAATTTTTTAATTGCCATGACCTGCACCACTCAGTTTGGCACTTAGCACCTCATGTTCTGGCTTCCCACACTCTCGTGCCTAGCCTCCATGCAGCCTTAGCAGCCCATGCACAACAGTCGGCTACTAGGCAATTGTTATTTCTCTTACGTGTGGTCTTAGCTCTGAGTTCACCTCACCAAACTACGATGGTTCTCACAAGATTTCGATGGCTGCAGTTAGCTCCACTCGCGCTCTGCCTCTCTTCTGTCGCTCGACAGCTTGTCCCAGCCTACGGATCCCTTTTGGTGGCTTGCCGTTGTGCTTTCTTGCTAGCTGACTCACTAAGAAAACCTCCACTTCAGTTCCTTGCTCGATTACACACACTCACCTAGTGCATGATCTCCAGGTTGTTGTCCTCAACTTTCACGGCCTCTCACGACTCACAAACCCTGCTTCCTCAGAAAATCCACACACAACCACGTTCCTTACTGCATGCCCGTGGTTTCCTTACCTAACAACTAGTCTACTAACACGACCCAGCCCGTGGCTTCTTTTCAACCCAATCTGCCAGGTTTCTCCACACTAGCATGGTCACTTACCCATGATTTGTCCACTGCAACAAAACGGATCACACACGGTTGTGTTGTGCAGATCTCCCACACGGACAATCACATCACCTGTGTGTCCATACATAAGTCATACGTTTGTGTATGTATGTATGGTCTATACGACCGGCTTCTCCCCTTTTTTTATAACTATCCTTACCCGCTCTGCAGCCTGGAACTTTTATAAGAAATTCCCGTAGAAAGATAAAAAATGTCTCCACTATAGAATCCTGATCCATGCAAATCTGGCTTCCCTTTAGAGTCGAGGCTCTGATACCATGTTGATTTTTTTGTTAAACCCAACACCCGACAATTATTCCTAATAAAATCACTTTATCAAACAATTGCACAACTAGGTTATCAACAAATAATAAGCAGAAGTGTTGGCCCTTGACCAAGTTTTGAAGTTACTTGGTCATATTTGACCGTTTTTAGGACTTCGACAGCCTGTCGAAGATGGAGCGCCAGACGAAGCAGAGATCAAGGGATCTTGGCCCACTTTAGGGTCCATTTTTGGGTTTTGGTAATATGTAATAGGAAAGGGATGTCGGACCGTGGGTTTACCCATGCTCAGGCCCATTTTGTATGTATAAATAGACATATAGGCATCTAGTAGAGCGGGGGGATTGTATTGTATCTATGAGATATAGGCTAAGTGCCAAGAAGGGATCTGTGTGATCGAGATATTTGTGCATTCTGTATAGACTTGCAGAGCTTAGTGCAAGTCCCTATGTAAAGATATATAAGGATTTGTGCTGAAAGGCAAGGAAGAAGGATCTAGCGGGCTGCGCAAATCTTTTGTCCTGTGCGAAGTAAGGGTTTCTACGGCTTTATGCTTGTAACCGATTGGCCGACAATAATATAGAAGAAGAGTTGGTGGACATAGCCCCAAGGTGGAGGTGAACCACATAAATCTGTGTGTTATGCTTTGTGCCTTGACTTGTTGTGCTTATCTCTGCTTTTGCTAAGTGCTTTGATATATTTAGATGGATATATTTATGCTTTGTGCTTATTAGATAGGTATACATAGTAGATCTTAACCGTATGAAGATACTTAGTGCTGAACTACTGGGTATGACCTGTTTACTATTGCTAAGTGCTAAGTTACCTTAGATCTAAGTGACTACTGCGATGCGCGATGCTCTGTGCTATCTGCGAAGTATAATAAGGACTGAATATTGATGGATAATCGATGTTAAGTACTCTATAAGCGATATAATCACAGATTTGTGTCCCAGCTAAGGTTGTAGACGTTTGAGTCCTGCAACCACCCTTGCCTCTACCTCGGGTGAGACTTCATCTGCTTCGCAGGTGTTGTCGAAAGGGTCAGTAGTTAGGGCTTTGTTGGTGTGCTCTTGTAGCATTGAACCCTGGGTTTGCCCCTATGCCAACAAGAAGCATAAAACAACAGAAACCAAACACATTTGCACACGAGATTCGGGTAAACACCCTTGGAAAAACCCTTGTGGGAAAACCAGTTCTAAGTTTTATTTTATTAAGTAAAATCCTGAGCTCTCGTCCTGGTATAATGGCCCATCAGAGGATTACAACGTTGCAGCTAATATTCTATCCCACCTGGTTGTTATCTCCCTCGTTTCCCCTTGCACCCTCTTCACAACCCTGCTCACTCAAACATATGTACATGAGAAAGAATCCCTCTTACTCCTATCCAGTCATTGTGTGCCTCTCACTCTCCTTAGATATGCTTTTATAATCTCCTAATGACTAAAACCCTATCTCCAAAGTGATCAACGATCAAGATCTTATCTTGATCTCTTACGATCAACAGACGTGACTTAATCTCTCGTTGATATGACTTAAATCACTTAAGTCACTCAATTTTATAAAAATCACTTAAGTCATTAAATAAAATCCACTCTAGAGAGTGTCGCTCGGACACCTCTGCATGTTAGGCACCGCCAATGTGGAAGTACCTGTTTGAGCTACCCCAAAAGCTAACACTTTAAGCATCTTGATTCGAGATGAATGAACTTTTGCAAAAATGCACTTTCATAGCCAATTTACCACAGTTCTTCTACAAAGAGTTCATGTAGCTCTTCTACAGAAAGCTCTCACATCTCTTCTACAACAAACTTCCCATAGCTCTTATGCTATCTACCAAAAATCTGATTTATCATAGATGATGTCGATTGTCAGATACCAAAGATGATCATGGATCAAAAGAGCACTCTTTGTAGTGCTCTACTATCTTGTTGCATCAGGGTAAGGCCTTGGATGAGAACCCTTCATTTTGACCCTTGGATTCTTCAGAAAAGGCATCAACTCTACCAAGGATATCTTTAATTTCCAAGAATGAGATTGGGTACCATACCACGAGCTTAACACAAGATTTAAATTATCCAACTCGAATAGATCAATTTGGACATGGCAAAGGATATGACCCCCGACTCTCTTTTTATTAAGCTTGGAGTGTAAGGCCCTGGGCCTAGTGGAGAGACTAGAAACAAAATGAAACAAAGGCATTTTTCAAATAAAAGAATGGTTATCAGTGGTTTTGTTAAAAGCCCATTTTGGATGATACACTAAGAAAGATATAGGGGTTGAATTCAAAGAGGAAGTGATGGTTGTTTAGGATTTGTAGGCTCTAGAAGCCCCTAGTGGAACCAAAATAAGAATTTTTGTGTGGTCTCTTATCCTAGGCGATCTTCCTATTGTTTGGAGATTGACTTACCTCAATGTGTTGCAACCAAATGCTCTGTGGTGGAACGAAAAACTCTAAAAACCTTTTCTATTTGTCCCTTAATTGATTCTACTCGAGATTGGGTTGTCTCCTTCTGTGGTCAATGCCTTCCCACGTCTATTATCTAGGAAGCAACATTGCGAAGGGATAAGCTCTGATTGGTTGTAGAATTTTGAATACCATAGCAATTGATATGTGTGAAAGTACTCTCATATGAAAGAAAGGGAATTATTGTTTATTAACAAAGCCTAGCTTGCATGAAGCTTCACTTGGTATCACAGCTCAAGGATTCATGCAATCTTATACATGTAGAACTTAGTTCAAAATCAAATAATCGAGTTGGATGTGGCCAACTTCAAGGAACGATTAAACTTTTAGGGAGGCACCTTTTATCCTTTAAGCAAGGAACCTCCAATTGTTTCTCCTTTCCACTCAATTCGCCCTAGGCAATGCTATCACTTTAAGCATAGGCCACGCCATCGAGCTAACATGCAATTAAAGAGCAAAGGGAGCATCAACAAGGCTAGCCAACCTTGCTGACACAAAAGAATGACAAGTTCCGTGTGATGACTCTTGCCATTTTGGTGGCCAAAAAGCCTCTTGAGCATGCCAATGATCAATGGGAATCCATGATTACTAATCCTAACCCAACTACATATGGTTAGTGGTCAACCCCTGATGACCACGGTGATTCACCACCCAATTTTAAGGTCCTAATTATTGTGTTAACAGGTTTGACTTCTTCTATTATCATTGGGCCATGGGCCAATGGACTTTGTATTGTCTCATGTTCCAGATTGGACTTCAGGTTTTGCTACATTTTTCCCAAAGGACATTGTGTATGCTTATGGACATTTTTTATCTTTTAAACTTTCCTGATATTGGTTTTTGACAGTGCTAGTGATTGTTGCAATGATGTACTTTATATTACTTTGTGTTCTAAATTGAACTTCATGTTTTGTTACCTTTTCCCAAAGGACATTCAGGTTTTGCTACATTTTTCCCAAAGGACATTGTGTATGCTTATGGACATTTTTTATTTTTTAAACTTTCCTGATATTGGTTTTTGACAGTGCTAGTGGTTGTTGCAATAATGTACTTTGTATTACTTTGTGTTCTAAATTAAACTTCATGTTTTGTTACCTTTTCCCAAAAGACATTGGGTACACTCATGGAATTTTTGGTCTTTTAAACTTGCTTGACATAGGTTTGTGCTAGTGCTAGTGGTAGTTGCACTTGCAGCTTGCTTTTCTTGTATAAAATTCCCAATGTAATTTTATTGTTCATATCAATAGCTTCCGAGAACATTTTATTAAAAAATAATTGCAAACACTCATTTATTCAAAAATAGTTGCAAGCACTCATTTATACTAAAAAAAAGTAAGATCTTATAGCAATTCCACCAAATAATGAAACAATATAAAAGGTTTTTTAATTCCATGAACATTGGTGGGTATGAAATTTCATACACAAGTGAAGACCTATCTTAACCCCAAATCTATTACAAATCACGAGGATCAATATAGAAATAAAGGATTAACCTCTATCCACTTTAATGCCCTCGGGTTAAGATTGTTTTTTATTGCTTATTTTATATTAAGCTAATTAATAAAAGGTCTAACTTGACATCAGTCCTCTAATGTCAATTTTTCATCAATTATTTTATTAGCATTGCTCCAACGATAAGTCGAGTCTCTTCCACCTTGGGCTGGGCTGTAAGAGCTGGATTTTCCTTCTATGGGCTTACAAGACCTGATCTAGAAAGTTATACGACCTGATCTAGAAAGTTATACAACAGTCACTTCATAGCATGATTTCAACGTATACATAGAGAGAAAATTCTCAAGAATAGACATCACTTTAGAAGTTCGCCTGAAGTTCGCCTAGTATCCAACATAAAGGATAAAACATTGCATAAAATATTAGAGAATCTCATGAACTAACGTACACTCATCCTGTGTCACATCTAAGGACTTTATGGCTTCTGTAATATATAGGGAAACCTTATATTGAACGGAAAATTGTAAAAAAAAGGAGATCTCCTAAAATAAATATGTAATAGCCTTAAAGGTATTAATTGTCCAAGATACACTAGATGCAGTGATCAGATCCATCGAACTGGAAGCAAAAATACAAAAGCAAACTTCAAAGCCATGAACTCTGCCAGGATGTAGATCGTTTTCATTTTGCTGGGGGAGCCCGTCAGTGAAATTTGTTTACAATGTACATGCCAGTGTTATGGATCTGATAATCTCGAAGAACAAATGTAAAGAGTCCAAGGATTAATCAAAGCTTGAACCCGGAAAAAAAAATCATGGGAGTCCAGGCCGATTCCTCCATAACAGCTACACGTCTCTTCAACAACTAAATCTAGAAGCAGATGAGAAAAAATTGCTCTCATAATTACAAACACATTACTAAGGAAAAAAAAACAGTTTAGCATAACCATAAATCTTCAATAATGCATTTTCATGCTAAGCACTGAACTACCCAAATGCTACTTCTAACCACATTCATTACAAATAAGTAATTACCCTTTGTAATATCACATCATTGATTGTTTTACAATATTCTTTAGATTTCTTCAAATCTCAATGCCTCATTTGCTAATGTCACCTGAACTGTAGAAAACTGTAAAGGAAATCTAACTAGGCAGAAAGGAATTGTTATAAGGTCAATTGGCTTAAGTGTGAATCCAAAATATAAATGCATGCCAATCTAACTAGGCAGAAAGGAATTGTTATAAGGTCAATTGGCTTAAGTGTGAATCCAAAATATAAATGCATGCCAGCTAAAAATGAACGAGAAGAAAAGATAAAATTCCCACTCAAGTGGGAGCTTCCTTCTTAATTTGGAACCTCACTCTTCTATCGTTCGTTGGTCAACACAAGGTGTGCTCTAGATAAGACTGATTCAAAATCCAAGTTTCTGAAGCAGCGAAGTAAATGTGCACTGCTTTACCTCATAAAATCTGTTATAAACTTCATTATAATCACTGATATCATGGAATGAAGGTAGAACAGCAATAAGAGGATCACCATATCCAACAGGCTCTGCAAAGTGCAGATTTGGAATTAGAAACACAACAGTTACGTATCACGTTTTGAAGCATAAATCAAAACTTTTCAACCTGCTGTAAGTTCTAAAGCACAAAATAGCTACATTCATCTGCATTTGAACATTTTTGTCTGCAAATTGTTTCAAAGCCAGCAGTTTCTAAATTTCTTGGTATGTTGTTCAAAATGATAATGATTTATAATAATATTAGGTGCAGAGATGAGTTTACCTCCATCGCTCCATAAGATCTTGACAATTTCTCCCGACACTTCTGACTGCATGATATAGTTAAACATGTAAATGTGCCTGACTAACCCAAAACAACATTCTAAAACATTCTAGGCATTGAAAGAGTGCACCGACTGAAGATGTGCAACTTCTAGAGAGCATATACAAAGTCAACATGAAAAACTATCTACTCACTGTGACAGGTGTCTGGCCACCAAGCTGGTCTATGCAGTTGAATGCCAAGTTCATGTTTGCATTCAACTGCATAGACCAATACACTTTATGGACATTTATTTCAACAAGTTTCAAACAGGAGGTAATATCACCAAAGACATGAAAAAAAATAGGAAAACTGGGTTGCTAAAGATTTAAAATCTCCACAAAATCACGGCTGAAATTTTTCAATAATCCAATAATAAGTTTACAAAATGGCATCGTTTCCTTGAGATGATTTCTTGCATAAGAAACAATCCTACTTCTCTTCGTGAGAATATAAAGATGCACGGTGCCCATGTCCCCTGTGCCACTGCAACTAGCTGGATATGTTGTCACTGGTACCTCTCTGTTCTATTGGCTGCTATCGAGCATTAGTGGACAATAATAAAACCTCTATCTAGTGATCCGAATCTCAGGCATCATGTTTCTTGCTTTTAAACTCAACAAACTCCAAATTTTGGCTACTTTCTTGAAAATAGTGCTGTATCCCAGAGCAGTAGTAGCCCAAATGAGAACCAGAGGACACCTCCAATGCAGTTGCAGGCATGAATCATG
>SNQJ01S0022878.1:96073-119102 GCA_010110895.2 Picea sitchensis | reverse complement strand
AGACAGACCCTAACTTTGCCACCACCTACCAAATGTTGGGTGCAAATGCAGTTGTCGATAATTTCCATCTTTAGGATGGGTTGTTGTGTCGTCTGGGCCATATCTGTGTTCCATCAAATGAGCGAGTGAGGCTGATCTGGGAAGCCCACTACAGTCGGGTGGTAGGACGCTTCGGCATTGAAAATATAGTGGCGATGCTACATAAACATTTCTACTGGCTGAAACTTCGACAGGAGGTCAGCAAGTATATCAGGTCCTGCACTGCCTGCGCTATTGCCAAACTGACCACTAAGAAAAAGGGCATGTACACCCCTCTTCCTACTCCTGACAGGCCATGGGAATCCATCTCAATGGACTACATGTTGGGCCTCTCGTCCACCAAGCGGGGAAATGACTATGTTTTTGTGGTTGTTGATCGCTTTTCTAAGATGGTGATTATGGTTGCCTGCAAGAAGATCATCACAGTAGAGGCCACTATCAAGCTCTTCTTTGAATGAGTCTGGGTACATTTTGGAATCCCACAAACCATTGTCTCAGATCGGGATAGTTGATTTCTCAGCACATTATGGTCGAGCCTCTGGTCACTGCTGGACACTAAGCTCACCAAATCCACAACCTTCCACCCCTAGAAAGATGGCCAAACCAAGGTTGTAAATCAAATGATTGTTCATATCCTTCGCAAGTATAATTCAAAGCACCCTTGCACATGGGATGAGAGCCTTCCCTATGTCTAGCATAGCTACAACCGAGCCCTGCATAGCTCAACCGACCACAACCCCTTTCAAGTGGGGTTGGGATTCCAACCATTGGGACCCATAGATGTTGCACTTCCCCTTGCGGTCACCTCGATCGACTCATATCCTGCTCCAACTGAAGCTGACAAAGCCACCCGGCTCATTGAGTGGATCCAACACATCTGCCAACAAGTTCAGGATATCCCACAGAATTCCAATGACAAGTACAAACAACGCCATGATCAACATCGGGTGCCGCATAAGTTTCAGGTGGACGACAAAGTTTGGTTGGACTTGCAGAAAAAACACCTTACAGGTTCCCATCAAAAGCTTCACCCACTCCGTTATGGGTTGTACATTATCACCAAGGCTGTGGGGGATAATGCTTTTGAGATCAACATTCCTCCTTTCCTTGGTCTGCACCCTGTGTTCAACGTGGATATCCTTCGCCCTTATTTCCCACCATTATTGGACACCTCAGAAGTAGCAGAACAACTGACACCAACAGAGCTCAACCCCGAATGACTACAATAGGCATCCAATGATTAGACTGTGGACAGACAAATCAAGGGCACTCGAAAACAAAGGATCCAACTTTATCAAGTCATCAAAGCAGGGAGACTCCTGCACCAAGGCAAGTGGCTCACCCGGGGCCAAATTCAGCAGAAATTTCCTCATATGATGGGGGACCTCAACACAATGGAGACCATTTATCCCTAAGGAGGGAGGATTGATCTAGATGGATATCGGTGGCCACCCACCTTTTCCAACTGGCTCAAAACAGTTTTCTGACAATTTTGGCAATTTACTATTTTTAGCAGTTTTAACTTCCGGGGCCATTTTGAGGGACTAAATGAAGGTTTTTCGGGATAGAGCTCCTCAATGATAGCCAAAGGCATGATTGAGCCCCCAAAATGAATCTCCTTGACGATTCATTCCAATGGGCTATCACACCCCTAAAACGAAGATCGTATGAAAAAGTTACGACCCCGGGAAGTTGATGTACTAACTTACCAAAACGTGGCCCACATGACTTTTGGTGTTTCATCTCCTGGGGTTAGGTTTTTGGATGTCTAGGGTTTTTGGCATTATTTCTTATTGTAAAAATTCCTTCAGAGCCTCATTGTAACCTTCTTCTTGCGAATGCGCACTACCGTCACATCTCTTCTCAGAGATAAGCCGCCACCATTCCAACAAGCTTGTTTCCGCTGCATTTTACAGTTTCAACTTATTTCGTTATTGAATAGAAAACTAGTTTTACTATATCTCTGTTATTTTGTGTTAAGCACTTGTTAATAATCTGTATTCATTTCGTTCTGCTCATAAAATCTGGATCACGTGAAGATCCCTATGATAGGAGGGCCAACCAGGATTTTTGGTTGTTGACCATCGTTTTGAGTATAAAAGCAGGAGATCCAAATTAAGAAAAGGGGGTTCAGAGGCTAGAGAGCCGAGAGAGTTTTAGGAGCAGGGATCTGTATTTTTCAGTTTGTAATATTGAGGGGCATGGATTTTAAATATTATGTTATTGGATATTCCTTTGAGTTGTTTTATCATACTATCTTATTCGTTTACATGTTGTTCTGTTTTTCTTGTCTAGATGTAATCTCTCTGACTTATAGATTCCTAAGGTGGTAGAGGATCTGTTGTCAGCTTTCCCATATTTCATGGTTCATCGCTTAGACGCTTGTTGTTTTCTTCTTGACTGGATGTAGCATCTTTGATCTATAAATTCCTGAGGCGGTAGAGGATCTGTTGTCATCTTGCCAATTTTTCATGGTTTATCATTGAGACACATTCTGTCTTCCTTCTCCTCATCGCCACATAAATCCTTTTGTCCGATCGGGAAGTTTAAATACCTTCATTATCATTATACTTATGACTCCATATCCTAATGGTTGAGGATTGATCTGCAATGACCTCTATTATATTTTCCTTTCTTTGTAGTCTTTTTCTAATCCACCTACTCAAACCATTTTAATCCATTTTACTTTTTTGATGGGTACTGGGATTATGCTCTTGCAGTCTGAGGGTGACTCTCAGTGCCAACATTAATGGTTTTGTTGTCGGGGATGGAAGTGAAGATATCTTCCCTTGGAGAACGATAATGAAAATATCCAGTTTTAGATGGTGAACTGAAGATGGGCACATTTTTGTGACTGCTCATCTTTCACCATGGCAACTACATTGTTGGAAAATCTATTGGCGACTCCACTGGTTTGAAATGGACAAGATTTTAGCTTAGAGGTATGCTTTCTGTGATTTTTCAAAGATAGTTGGTTTCTCTAATCCAATGCCTAGTAGAGATGAATGGGAAAGTAGCCTTCCTGAATTTTGAGGAGAAGAGTGGGAGGTACAGTCTCAACATTTGTTGTATTTTTATGATTTTATTCATCAACTTTATATCGTGCATGAAGATGTTAAGATTAAGATTTTTAGGTATTCATTAGAAGGGATTGCTCGTGATTGGTGTCGATCTCTTCCCATTGCAAGCATAAACTCTTTGACAGGTTTTCATGCAGCTTTCAATTCATTTTGTAAAGAGTATTTTTCAGCTGAGTATCTTTATGAAAACTGTTGTGATGAGTTTTCTTTGCTTCATAAATATTTTTCTAGTCATGAAAGCCTGATTTGTGATGAAGCATTTATTGTAGAAGAAAACATTTACCATGAAGATCATGAGGTGTTGAATGATATTCATTATGATAGAAATAACACATAAAAATCTGGCATCATATTAGATGTATCTGTTGTTTTAAATATTCATGCAGATCAACATGTCTCTTCTGAATATTTCGATGTCGAAGAGAAAGTGTATTCTGCAGTAGATATTTCTCCTGACTATGAAGGTGACATAGATGATAAGATAGTTAAAAAAACTAGGGAAGATTCCTCTCTATTTTTTCCTAGCTTTTCAGAATTGAAGGTAGATTTTGTTTGTTGCTCTTATGAAAAAAATGCAGAGGATATTTCTGTCCTTGAAACAAATGTTTTTGGCAGCCCTGATTATGATGAAGGAGTTGTTTCGAATACTGACAAAAAACAACCAATTGTTTTATGAATATCCCAGTTAAGATGATAAAGAGCCAATATTCTTCATGGCTTCTTTGGAACCTTGTAGCATGGTTCTTGTATATGATGATTATGAATATGATCCTTGGGAGGGCCATGAAGGAGAAAAGGAAGAGCTAAATGTGTATCTTATCTCTTGTCTAGCACTTGTAAATGAGCAAATATCACTTGGGATTAGACAACCTGCATCAATCCTTTATTCACATGTACACTCTGAGAACTTCAAACAACAGGTGAGAAATAATGAAGTAAAGGAGGTAATTTCTTACCATTTTAGCGTGCCTTATTATAAATTGTATGACCCTGTGGGGATATATATGGAGTTGAGTTTTCCAAAACCATTGGAGCCTGCAAAATTATTCATCTTATCATCATTTGGGGGTATTGTCAGTGTTCCAAAACATGTTTTCATTCTATTGTCATACTTCCCTTACCTTTTGTGGATCATTTGCAGTGAAAAGAATAATTATGTTACCAAACAGTTTGGGTGGCTATGGTGGAATTTGTTTTTCACCTAGCACACTGTAAAAATCGGTTAGTTTAGGATTGTACGTAAATAAAATCCATCTAGAGTATGTATGTTTGTTTTCTATTTAAGTTGAGTAGTGTACATATCAACCTGCTATCTTCAGCAAAAAAAAATTGAGCTCGACTCCACAACCCAACAGCTAAGGCACTCGAACTGCTTGTGCTTGGTAGCTCACAGGGAGCATGCCATCCCTTGTGGAGCCAAATGTTATCACATAAAGTTGTCAAGGTCACATGAAGACCAAGTCTTTTGTTGCACATGTAACATCCAAGCGCAACATTTAAAAGAAATCCATTTTGGGCTTGAAATACAAGCAACAAGTAGGTTCGATTTTGAACGGTGGAGATCCCATGTGTCGTTTAGATTCGAAGATCTCGGTCATTCAGAATTATAAATTTGTGTGAGTTTTAGCGCCAAGAAGAAGCCCCAGACTTAAATATCAAGCACCATGCGTCCTCCTCCAATGGATGGGCACGATTTACTTCGGAGTTCGAGAGTTTTGGGACTTCTCCTTTTGATTCCCTCCAAAGTGCTTTTTCCGGAGTACACGGATCTCTACCACGCATATATGCCATCAACGACTAGGGTTTCAGCCTCGTATCTCTTTGGCGCTCCAGACAACTATGGGTCAACGACTCCTCCATTCCCTTGCTCTCGAGTACGTGGATATCTGTCGTGTGTCATTCTCCAACAGACAATCATGATTTGTTTCGCCATTTCCGGATTCGAGAGTTTTTGTTCCTCTCCTTTTGGTTTCCTCCGGAATACATTCTCACAGAGTGCGCGTATCTCTGCTGCATGTCCTTCCATATCTAGCGTCTTAGATCTGCTCCCAACTCCGGAGCTTCAATGTTCCATCTGCCTCCTTGTTTGAAAATTCCCAAAGAGTTTATGTTGCGGAGTTTCAGTTCTTTTGCCACCTGTCCATATGGCGCTCACATGTGGCACTTAGTCCAGGCACCATTTGTCATGTCATCTGTTTGTTTTCGAGTGACGTGTTTCACCTTCCTTTCCTCCAAACATCATCATAGTGACGTCAGGTCACCACGTCAGCTTCGGGAAGTCATCCTCCGAGAAGTATTCTTGTTCAGCATCGAAGCTCTCTAACACCAAAAGTGGCGCCTCCTCCAAGAACGATTAAGATGATTCTACAGTTGGCGGAAGGTAGTGCATTTCAGGCCCATAGGCGGTATGGGTCCAAACTGCTTTCGACGGCCTTGAATTCACATGTTCATTCAACATTGTATTTAATTGCAGCAGGTGGTCATCCCCTAGGCGTCAAAGCCTCATCCCGATCTTGATAAAAGATCAGTTAATGAAGCAAGGGAGTGGTGGTTGAAACCTAGATTCACCCCGTAAAAAGAAAACATGGAGGGTCTAGCCATAGATACAGGACTGTCAACCCAAGGTACCACAGGGGGCAGTTTCTCCAACAGACCCATGTCAATCCGACTTTCCTTATGAAAAAAGAAAGACCTACATGAAGATCCCTATCATAGGATGGCCAACCAATATCCTTGGTTGTTAAACACCATTCTTAGGATAAAAGCAGGAGATCCAAATTAAGCAAAGGGGGTTCAGAGGCTGGAGAGCCGAGATATTTTTAGGAGCAAGGATCTGTATTTTTCAGTTTGTAAGCCTAAGCGGCATGGATTGTAAATATTATGTTATTGAATATTCCTGTGAGTTTTTTTATTAGACTGTCTTCTTGGTTTACATGTTGTTTTGTTCTTCTTGTCTAGATGTAATCTTTCTGATTTATGGATTCCTAAGGAGGTAGAGGATCTACTTTCATCTTGCCCATATTTCATGGTTCATCACTCAGACGCTTGTTGTTTTCTTCTTGTATTTATGTAGCATCTTTGATCTATGGATTCCTGAGGCGATAGAGGATCTAGTGTTATCTTGCCCATTTTTCATGGTTTATCATTCAGACACATTATGTCTTCCTTCTCCTCATCACCACATAAATAATTTTGTCTGATAGGAAGTTTAAATGCCTTCATTAGCATGATAATTATGACTCCATAGCCCAATGGTCAAGGACTGATCTACAACGACCTTTGTTATCTTTTCCTTTCTTAGCAGTCTTGTCCTGATCCACCTACTCAAACAATTTTAATCCATTTTACTTTTTTGATGGGTATTGGGCTTATCCTCTTGCAGTCCGAGGGTGACTCTCAGTGCTAACATTAATGGCGCCATTGCCGAGGATGAAAGTGAAGATATATTCCCTGGGAGAACGACAACGAAAAGATCTAGTTTTAGATGGTGAACTGAAACTTGACACATTGTTCTGACTGCTAATCTTTCACCATGGAAACTCCATTGTTTCAAAATCTATTGGTGAATCCACTGGTTTGAAATGAACAATATTTTAGCTCAGAGGTATGCTTTCTGTGATTTTTCAAAGATAGTTGGTTTCCATAATCTAGTGCCTAGTAGAGATGAATGGGAAAGTAGCCTTCCTAAATTTTGAGGAGAAGAGTGGGAGGTACCGGCTCAACATTTGTTGGATTTTCATGATTTTATTCATCAACTTCATATTGTGCATGAATATGTTCAGATTAATATTTTTAGGTATTCATTAGAAGGGATTTCTCATGATTGTTGTCGATCTCTTCCCATTGCAAGCATCAACTCTTTGACAGGTTTTCATGCAACTTTCAATTTGTTTTGTAAAGAGTATTTTTTGGTTGAGTATCTTTATGAAAACTATTGAGATGAGTTTTCTTTGCTTCATAAAGATTATGCTAGTCATGAAAGATCGATTTGTGATGAATCATTTATTGTAGAAGAACACATTTACCATGAATATCATGAGGTGTTGAATGATATTCATTATCATAGAAATAACACATAAACATATGACATCATATCAGATGTATCTGTTGTTTTAAATATTCATAAAGATCAACATGTCTCTTCTCAATATTCTGATTGTTAGCACCAATTCTTGCAAGGTGGTGTTTTCCCTCCGATTTCAGGCCCTTGGTGTAAATGCGTAGAAGTGGGGTTTAAAAGCCGATCAAATGTGTTTTATTCAAAGGCCGCAATCATGAGCGTCGAGCGTAGCACACAGAAGAAGTCCATTTAGGGATTAAAATCAAGCGAGCGGGCATTTTGTTTTCAACGGCGAGGATCCATAGATGGGGCAGATCGACGGTCATCGGATAAGTTTGGGTCGTAGAGTTGCATGAGGTCTAGCGCATGAGATCATCTCTTACGGCCAAAATCATGAAATGATGAGCCATTTCGGCATTTCGGCTACCGGGACTTCCAAGAACAGAGGGTTGCTCTTCCATTGCATTTTGAAACCTTGAAACGCGAAATGCGAAAAGTGACCAGGAGCCATTTCGACATTTCGGCTACCGGGACTTCAAAGTACACGGGCTCTCTCTCTTCCACTACATTTCAAAACCCCGAAACGTTAAATGCGAAAAGTGCCCAGGAGCCATTTCGACATTTCAGCTACCGGGACTTCAAAGGAAACGGGCTCTCTCTCTTCCACTGCATTTCGAAACACCGAAACGCAAAATGCGAAAAGTGCCTAGGAGCCATTTCGACATTTCGACTACCGGGACTTCAAAGGACACGGGGTCTCTCTCTTCCACTGCATTTCGAAACCCCGAAACGCGAAATGCAAAAAGCACCCAGAAGCCATTTCAGCATTTCGGCTACCAGGACTTCAAAAGTCACGAGGTCTCTCTTTATGTTTTCAGTCTCGCCCACCCTCCATGGAAGAAGCAGTTAATGAATATTGAGCAGGTGGTTGAGACCTCAACTCAACTCATAAATGGTGGGCATGGGAAAGGCCTGGAGCAATCAGCCCGTGGTACCTTTGTATGCAGGCCCCCCCGCAAGAGCCATGCTGAGTTAAGATGGCGTCTGACGAAGGAGTTTCTTCTAGGCTTGAATGAGGAGTCTGCACATGCTAATTTGGACTTTAATGTCTCAGCTACCTTCTTACTGCAAAGGTGGCGAATTGCCCTGAGTATATATACTCAGTTTTTGTATTTCTGTAGGGATAGATGGTAGAGCATAGCTCCCGACTGTAAAGCTCTAACATAGCCTCTGGTTATCTAGTTATAGATGAACATCTGAGATTTCTTGTTTAATGGTAGCCAACTTCTTCTTTTACTTTTTCCTCTGAACCTGAAAGCCCAGGCATGGATGATCCAGTCGGGTGTTGCATAGTTGTATGATGTATGTTTGATTATATTAGTTCTGCAATATTTTTAGGTTTATCTTGAAGTTTTTTTCGGTTCTGAGAGGATCTCATATCCGAGACTTTTCCCCCTTTGTAAAGGCTACTGGAAGACTGGATGTCCAGAGCTGACTTTATTTCCCTTCTCCTTCCCTCCACTTACTCACCACTTATCACAAATTACTGGCTTAAGTTAGGTCAAGACCTTGCATGTCTCTGCTGTTCCAGCCCAGTTTTTTGTGTTAGAAGGATATGGTTCTAAGTTTTCTTTCATTTGATCACCCTTTTCAAACAAATCATGACATAAACTTATGGGTGTCGGGCTCTGCTCCTGCTGCAATCCAGGAGTGACTTTC
Organism: Picea sitchensis; assembly: GCA_010110895.2. Taxonomy (NCBI): domain Eukaryota; kingdom Viridiplantae; phylum Streptophyta; class Pinopsida; order Pinales; family Pinaceae; genus Picea; species Picea sitchensis. The sequence goes on along the minus strand of SNQJ01S0022878.1, from coordinate 110,204 downwards.
GTCACCAACACTGATGTTGAAGAGCAAGTGTATTCTGCAGTAGATATTTCTCTTGACTATGAAGCTGAGATAGATGATAAACTAGTTAAAAAAACTAGGGAAGATTCCTCTCTGTTTTTTCCTAGCTTTTCAGAATTGAAGGAAAATTTTGTTTGTTTCTCTTATGAAGAAAATGCAGAGCATATTTCTGTCCTTGAAACAGATTTTTTTGGCAGCCCTGATTATGATGAAGAAGTTATTTCCAATACTGACCAAAAACAACCAATTTTTTTATGAATATCCCAGTGAAGATGATAAAGAGAAGAGCTTCTTCATGGCTTCTTTGGAACCATGTAGCATGGTTCATATATATGATGATTATGAATATGATCCTTGGGAGGGCCATGAAGGAGAAAAGGAAGAGATGAATGTGCTGCTTATCTCCTGTCCAACATTTGTAAATGAGCAAATATCACCTGGGATTAGCCAACCTGCATCAACCTGCGTGAGAAATATAATATCTAAACGATCGTTCGTTACAATGAATTTTATGGCACAAGAAGTAAATAACCAACAACCATTCATTATATTGATTTTTCATTTCGGGCAAGAAGAAATAGCCCAACAATCAATCAATACCTTAAATTTTCAATGCGCACAAGAAAAGTAAAATATAAACTTTATAAAATACATCACTCAAGGCGCACGTTAATCTTAAACACTTAATTATACATGCTTCATCAATATTCAATGTGCGCCAAAAATATAACTAATAATCCCAGCACAATCCAAGGCGCGTGAAGTCTAAAATCTAACCCTATCAATCCTTAGCTTAAATTTGATTTCGTGCAATAATCAAATGTCTACAACAATCATTAATAAATATAATGGCACAAATAAAGTTGTTAATCCGCCATGCAGTAATACATCTAATGACACAAGTAAAGGTTGTTAATCCATCAAATGACAACATAAGAGAAGGCGCGAGAAAATCATAACACTTAATCAATCAACCATATTTCAAATCATTCAAGGTGCAAGAGGAATCTATTTATTTTTAAGTACGCAAGAGAAACAATTACTTAACCAATCATAAGTCATCATTATGATGAGGGTGCAAGAGTAATCAAATTTATTGATAACAGGTTCAAGATCAAATCAACGATAATGCTAAAGAGGAGCTTCTATGAAGCTATTACATAACTCAACACTTATTATTCCAATTAATTATAACACCCCCCTTGGTTATGCACATTAAATAAAAATTCATAATTTAAATGGTTCTAAATTTTACTATGTCTCCACCTAAACTTAAGGCCTTCAAGGAGGTGCTAAATACCTTAATTTAATTACTAAAATTACCAACAACAAATATCCAAAGATGGTACCAAGGAAATCTAGATAGAGAACCCAATACACCTAGAGCTAAAACTCGAGCAAAGACAACTACAACCTTCTTGACCTGGTGGCATGCATCTCAAATCTATAAAACAAGAATAGCTCAAGTAGTAATTTCAACCCACGTCATGCTAAGGAGGCCTCTACGTTATCATCATAAAATCTGGGACACTGCTAAAATACCTGGTAAATAAACTTCTCACTAACTATAGGAACCTAAGATTACATATCATTGAGTTTATAATACTGACCAAGTCCCACTTGTGATTGTCCTGAAAGGCGATTAAAGGATGGTCTAGTCACAATAAACATCAGGAGGTTCACCGTCAAGTTGTTCAATCCTCCAATAAAATTTACAAATAAAAACAATAAAACTGGAAAAACATAAAACTATATAAATCCTCACGGTCAACGAGTCCTGAGGAAATTCTACGTGTCACTACCTTAGGTGCATCTCCCACTAAAATTCCCTCGAAGGTAAAAGGGAAAAGAAAAATACAATTAACAACGCAAAAAGGGGCAGGAAGTTCGCTCTCACAACACTCCCATTAAAAGTTTCCCTCACAGCGTGGCGAGAGGAACGATCATCTGTTGGAGGAAAATCGAGAGGGGTTCTGGTGCACAGATTTCCTGGGAGGTAAAATGCTGACTCTCCCCACATCCCTCACCTCCTACGAATCTTCGGAACTCAGCGCAAGGACCGACATGAAGAGGAACTTCCGGATCTGGGGAAAATGGCAAAGCTATCTCTCAGTAGCAGCGACTGCGTTGGAATCGAGGAAATTTGCGACCAGCTTCAAGAAACTTCTAGCTGCGATGCTGGTCTACTGGCATCGCAAGGAATAGGTTACCATCTATCGATGGAAAGTGAGGGTTTCTAGCGAATCTAAAAGACGCACGTTCTAACCCCCTGCAAGGCCAGATGCAAATGCCATGGTAAAGGTAAAGGCGCGTACTAGGGTTACGACCTTGCTGGAGAGTTGGGCGTAGCTCAAATCAGTCTGACGGGTCTCATCTCCATTAATTTTGATTCAAACCTGTATAGATAAGGTACATCGTAAATTTCACAGCTGGTTTGAATACCCTGTACCCTGAATGATAACGTTGTAGCCACTAACAAATTTCAAGCAACATTATCGACCATGATGGAACTAGGTCAACTGGTTAAGGCATTAGACTGACAATCAAGGATAAACATATGCAAGCGAAATTGAGCCATATCCCCATTTTTGGAGGTGCAATATTAAAGAAAAGTAAAATTCACTGTGCAATTATGTTCAGGATACGCATATATAAAAGAAAACCTTGAAGGCTCGCCGAGAGGAAATCAACAACATCCAAATAGGTACATCAGTAAAATTACGCAAGGAAATGCAAGACATCTGTGATCTACGCCTTAGTGATTATTGTTTAGTGATTATTGTACAAGCAACAACTCACGTTGATCACTATAAATCCAGCAGTATCATTCAGTGAAACATTCATTGACATTTAGTAAAATTTATAACATAAATTGAAACCTGAGTCATGCTCATCTTTTATTCTGCGATGTACTCAACTCAACTGCGATCATTATGCAGTATATTTTTGTTTTTACGATTGCCAATAAAATATGTCGTGTACAAGGTAATAATATTAGAAGTCAATCAAAATTCTCATATTCTCCCTAATTTGACATATCGTTAACCTTAAGTGATTAAATACGGTGACTAGAATATCGCCATTTCTATACTTATAACAATGCAATCCAATAGAGCCTATGGGATCGACGGAAGGGTAAAAACAATCAAATTTAATTTACAAGGGATGGTAGAAGAGCTAGCATGTCATTTCTATATCACACCAGACTAGAAATAAAACTTACTATTGATACCAAGAATTCCAATACAGTTGCACAATTTCTAACTACCATTCTTAGCTTAACTATTACTTGCAAGCTCAAAAATTATCGTGACCGATGACGAAGAATTTCTAAGTCGAAGACGTCCTTTTGCAGCGACACTCCTCCCGATCTCCAACTTTCTAACCATCGAGACTTCACTGGTACCTCCCATTCAACGTTATGGGTACTCTTCTTCCTCGTTAGCCCCTCGAGCTGCAAAGGGGCCATGCACACAAACCATCAAAAGCTAGCTCCCAACTCACCTCACAAGGTCGAGCTACCACTCCCTTTTTGAACCGGGCATCCCAACTCCCACAAGAAAAATCAGTCAAGAAAAATTATGACAGCATAACCTTACGCAGATCGGTCGTGCCCCTCAACTCTTCCCTACCATTTATTTTATAGATTTCTTCTTAGTGATATTTCCATTTTCACATTAAATTAGTTTTGTTAAAAATTAATTTAGGAAATATTCTCCCTGTACACTTGTCACTGAATCCCTTAGTTGCACCATAAATTCATTTAATTAATTAAATTAAATTTCCAATTTCTCTCACCCACCTAAAAACATTCCTAAAAACGATCCTTGCTATCCATTTATTCCCTCAATTTCCTTTAATGGTTGACACCCTTCTTAAAGATTAGTGAGTTCGTTTAGAGAAAGTTCTTTAGACTAGATTCCTTTCCATGTTCCACATTCATTTTGCATTTAATTTCCCATTTTTGTCTATGTTCGGAATTAGCAAGTTTTGCACATAGACAACAATTATTTTTTTGGATAATTTAATTCTTCTTTAATTTATAAATTTGATTTTTCTCTATCCCCCATTTATTAATGGATTAATTAATTTTTAGACCTCATACCCTATTTAGACCTAGGCTTAGCTTTTTTTTTTTAAAGGGAAATTTTATAATTTATAAACTTTACTCATACAACATTTATTTTAAGGTTGATCAGGACAAAATGATATATTGTTTTTTAAGTACCTAGGTTCATTGACTTACCAGTGTTAAAAACCACGACGTTCCCTCCAAGATGCACTACGTGCTCCAAGGGTGCCACTTGCCTTCATTCATGTTTCTTTTATGCGACATGCCTTCAAGACGCACTACATGCTCCAAGGGTGCCACTCGTCTTTTGACTGATTTTGGTAGACGTCCACCCCTGGAGTCAATACTCCGTTAGGCGACCTTGTGGGAGACTAAGGGCCTCTAATGAATAAGGACCCTGCCTTATTGTGTGCCCCTTAGAATATTCGTGAGCGACTGTCTCAGTCTTGCCTCCCAACATCGTGGATCTCTCGAACTAGGTAATCGTTAACCTACAGTTCGAGCCATGACGAGAGTGCTAGTAGGATGTGACAGGGTTATTGCCAAACCTCTCCCTCAATATATTTGGTTTTTGTGTGAGACCCTTTTAATCTAAATGTGAGTCTGATTAGCAAGAAATTGCCAGTCTTAATCCATCAACGAAACATGTCATCGATCCATAAATACTAGTCATATGTCACATATGCAATAACAGAGATACCCAAACCATAAACAATCCACTCCCTAACTCGATCTGGAGTCCAAGGAGGTCCATCGATGCCATCGACATCCTCAATATGTCTAGATTCCTTCACACTCAGGAGAGACCAATCAATATTACATGTTTATACGTAAATAACTTAACATAACATGAAATCATAATCCACAGTCTCAACATCAGAATCCATAAGCTAAGCAGTCAATCACATAATGAACTGGATCACTTGCACACAAGTGTCCTCAAAGAATATTTCACATCAGGTGCACGCAAAAGTGGGATGTTACACTTGCTCTGATAAAGAACGATAATAAAAAACATGTGGTGATTTCTAATCCACTATGCACAGATGACGAAAATCTGTAAAAGAACTATCCCTTAAAAGAACGGGAGATCACTATCCACCTGCGGTGGATTCATTAAGATTATTGTTAATGTAACATGGGCATCGTGAACATACAATATACATGGCAAGTTGCAACTCGTCGAGTAAAATTTCCTACCAGTAAACAGATTGTTGTTGTTCTTTTAACGTCGTCATCTATCTCTGTGTGCATCATCTGTCCCATCACCCATGGAATGCATTAATCCATAAGTCACAGATTAAAATTTGAATTTTGAAATCTGATCTCAATATGCGTGCCTTGTGCATGTGATCGCCATTTTTTTCATCCACTAAAATGGCATGGATTTGATGTAAGGGAAATCAGGTACATGGAAAGTTTAATGGTGCTAAAACCTTCATAATTACCTCTATGCTAATTTATGAAAATTTTAAAATCTCCCAAACTGGCTCTGACCTTCGTTTATGCTTGTTAATACCCTCTTTTGTGGTTAAAGCATGCTTCTACCATTCTCTAGGGATGTCGTATAAAATTTCTAAGTTTTTTTTATCTTTTTTCTTTGAGTTTTGTTTAAAATTTAGTTACAAATTCAAAAGGATGGATGGAATTGTACATTTCAGTGGTTGAAATTATATATTACGAGTGTTTCAGATTTTTTGAGGTTGTTGAATCAATGTATGCATTCAAAAACTCTACTTAAACAATAATGACCAACAAAAATAAAAAACTTAGAACATTTAGACTATACCTTAAGCAAGGATATTTTACAATTGTAGCCTTTTCTTTACATCAAATGGTGTCATGGATATGGATATGGAATGGTCATAGAATAATGGAACTAAAGAATTTTAGTGTTTGCCAATAAGCTCATTCTCCAACCCAGCCCATGCCCTACCGGCTCAATCTCTCATTTTCAGGACCACCTCACATAGTGTTAAAGCATTTTTTGAAACCAATATACCAGTCAGTTGCTCTTTTGTTTGTTTGAGGCCTCAACTCCTCTTCTATTCACCCAAAGAAATCTCAAAGAGATAAGCAAATTTCAACCACTGAAATTTGCAATTCCATCTATTCTTTTGAATTTCTAGTGATTATGGACAAAACTAATAGGAAAAAAGTATCTGGAAAAAGATAAAAGATAAAAAGTTAAAAAAAATTAAACCAGGTATCAGAAAAATACCCATTTCCCATGTAGTTCCTTTACTGTTTCTATCAGTTCTATATTGAAAATCTTTATTACATTTCGATTTTGTAAAACTTGCATAGTTATACATTTTTTTGTAAGTTTAGTGTGCTCGTTTACACTCACTTTAAAATACTCAGTTCATTGGTGACATTACTCTCCTATCAGTCCCTGGCCGAAGGCCAAGACTCTTGGTTGACCATGTATTACTTAACCTTTGACTTAAAATTATTTTTCCATTCTCCAATATTGTACATAAGAGAAAAAAAATAATTATTGTTTATCATATTTAAATTACTTTTATAACCAATGCTATTGGCTGACGCATTTGGAATCTTATTGTTGAGCGAATGTAATTTTTTCTGTTCTTAAAGTCTATAATTTAAATTCCAGTCCAAATTAATTCATTGTTTCTTTGCAAATGCTCTCACAAAATGGAATTTTATGTTCTTATATAATGTATATAAACTAAGTTTTAAGTTTGGATTATAACTTTATTTCACGTTTGTGTCACTGCTTTAAATTTACAACCATGGTTTATGTCGGTTCTTTAAATATATTAAAATGATTTCACTGACAAATGATGGTGACCAACCCTTGGAAAATGTTGAGCCACTGCTTCCTGTGTGCCACTGCCTCACTGTTGCTTCTTGCTTGCCACCGGCTCAAGGCCAAAAATATTGATCACTCCGCACTGATCATTCTACCACCACCAAATATTTCCTTGTTGGGAAGCGTGTCAACAAACCCATACTGCCATGCACCACCATGCACCACCATGCACACGATAATCAACCACATTCGCTTGTAAAGAGACTAGGGGAGGAAATAGATTTTTACAAATCTGCAATTTAGTTCTGTTTGGATAGGAAAAGGACGAGATGTAGTCTTTGCTGTTGCTAGCTCTGGCAAATAGATTTTTGCAAATCTGCAATTCAATTTTGTTTGGATAGGCAAAGGACGACATGCATCTTGTGTTGCTGCTAGTTGTGGCCTGTGATTGCATCTTGGTCAAGAGAACCAAATCAATTTCTTTATTAGGCCGAAAGGCGTATACCTATTGGATATGGGCACAATTAATCACCTTTTAATCTAAAATTCTAATATGATGGCCAACAATTGAAAATGCTGGAATATTCTTAGTTGTCCTCCCAAATCAATGAATGTGATTTACTCTTCATAACTTCCTTGTATTTTTGAATGTATTAGTTAACCTGTTTACTTTTTAACATTTACCTAATCATATTAAGAAATTACTATACCACCATATGATTGCCACGTTTAACTGATTAACCTTTGGAATTGCCACATTTAAGATTAACTTTTGGATTTCCTCAGCTCTATGTGCGTTTCAGCTGTCCGTGCGTTTAATTCACCAGAGTGCTATTCGTCCAAATATGCCGCAACACCAACCACTTTGCGGCTGTGCTAGTATACAACTCAATCAATCTAACAATATTCTACTCTCTCAAGAGTTGAAGATACATCATGGACTCTTGGGTTGTTTGAAGAGATGAACATATATCGATCATTAGTTTGGGCTGAGATGAAGTTGTTGCTAGAACTTTGGAAATATTGGACCTACACTTAAATTACAAACTATGGACATTCAGTTCTTAAAGTACAAACTATGGACATTCAATTAAGGTACAAACTATCTCATGGCAGTAATGTATCAATCAAATTTTGATTTGACCAATTCATTTTTTAAATTCCAACTATTTTCAGACTTCATTGTTAAACCTACTTTTTTTTAAATTTCAAAGCCAACGATCTGACTTTCACGTTAAACATTTTAAAAGCAAAGCTTCATACTTCATTGGTGAGCCTAGGATTTTCAGGCCCAAAAAAACGTGTAACTGAGGTGACTTGTTGCCTCTACCCCGCATCTATTTTTCTTTGTGTGTATAAAAAAATTAACAACACATACAACGAACGATCTATAATTAATATATATATTATAGAAATTTATCGTAAATCCATCTTAATATAATATAATTAGTATCTTTTAAAAAACAAAATTTTTTAAATCAAATGTGATTGAATTAATTGAAGGCTTTCATATGCGAAAACATCTGACACGGAAAAATATGAGAGCAGGTCTAAAAAGTTAAAGGGGAAACAAAATTGGTTATCGTATCTCTTTATGAATTGAAAAAGAGTGCGATTCCATAACCACGTTATAGATCAAATAAGTGATAAATATTAAGACCAAACTTTTAGTAGGAATTTTATTTTTTAATTATTATAATCTCACTCTTTTGGTGTTGGTTTTGGATTTGATTCTATAATCCGTTATAGAATGATTGGTATTTATGAATGAGATACACTATTGGTTGTTGTATGAATTCTCATTAACACAAGAATTTTTAGATCTCATGGGAGCTTATTTTGGTTTTGCATCAAAACCATTGAAGGTTCAATGTTCTTGCAATTCATAATTTATGGCATTTTATAATATTACAGTCCTCTTAACAGTCGGAGCTATTCCTATCGCTATGAGCTCAACCAACACCTTTAATTTGGCAGCTTTGATTGTTAGGAGAGCCTTTAACTGACTCCGTGAAATTATATATATATATATATATATATATTTTGTTAATGAATTATTTAATTTTTTTTCTTTGGAAATAAAACTTAATTTTATTCATCCTTAGAGTTAAAATTACATTTTGTAGATACTAGATGAACACATTTGTGAGCATATAGAAAGTGTGATGGTTTGCACCAGTGAAGGTTGACCTGCTGATATCTCGGCGGATCAGTTGTTGGTATACCGTTGGCTTCCCAGAGCTGTTCAGTGCTATTTAAAAAATAGCTTGAAAATTACAAAAAATATGCTTTCCCGGCAATAATGGGAGGATGTAGTGTTCCTGTCTGAAAGTCATAAAGATACATTTTTTGAACATTTAACCTACTGTGGAGAATGTATGATCTTCAATGAATGGCCTATGATAGTAAGTCTGTACTGTATCTTCATTTGATTATGTGAAGTGCCATTGTCCAAAATTTAAGTTGAGCCCATCTTTGGACAGCTTGTTTGTTATGGTATTCCTGCTCCTGTAGACATGTTGAAGAGAGAAGGAGTCAAAAGTGCTCAATAGCATGTGAGTCTCTCTTAATATGGGCTGCAATAATATGTTGTGACAATGTTGTGTTTTTTGTGCCCATTTTATTATAGTCATAGAATCTCCAAATATTTGTAGAGCCTTCAATTGAAATTCTTTTGCTATTTTAAGGAGTAGGAGGAGCGTCATCAATTCAGCGAAATTGTTGGTGCCATTCCCAAGTCCCAATTTTATCTTAAACGAGTGGGTATCTGAGATACGAAGGTATATGCCTCCCCCACAAAGGGAGTTTTGTGATGCCCCGTCAAAGTAAGCCTAGGCTGTAGAGTGATTTAAGTTTGGGGGAGGTGGAGTGGGAAGTTTTTGAGCAGTCTTTTCCTTGGGGAGTTGATCCAGTATGGAGAGGCTTTGGGCTGCAATTAATTCTGGTGCTAGGACTTTTTCCTGGAATATAGCTTTGTTCTGGGCTAGCCATATTCCCCAGTTTATTAGTAGTGGAAGAGATTTTTGCGATTTTTGTGGGTGTACATTTAGCCAGTTCTTCCAAGTGGAGTCGAGTGTATGTCCAATCCACGTAAGACTTTTTGTAAGATGAGTGTTGCTTCCCTCCAAACCTTTTTTGTATGCAGGCATGTGATGAGTAGATGGTGAATGTTTTCTGAATCCGTTTTGCATAGTGTACACCATCCCAGTCCTTCAATTTTCCGTTTCCGCATTTTGTCCCACGTTGGGACCTTATTTGTTAATGTTGTCCACATAAAGAGCTTGGATTTTAATGGTGCTTTTTGTTTCTATAGTCTCCTCCACCACCATAGTGGTTCCTCTTGTAGATGGTCAACACTGAGGGTTGTGTATCCTAATTTTGGTGTGTACACACCGTGTGGGGATTTCTGCCAGACCAGCTTGTCTTCATTATCCAGGAGTTTTATATTTTCCCTTTGTAAAGAAAATAGATAGTTTTTCCATTGTTGTTTTAATTCGTCATTCAACCCAAGGGTTTCTGATCCAGCCTTGATGCCAAATGTCTGTCGAGCCTGGGTCTACGATTTGAGAAAGTTTGAAGAGCCCCATTGCATGTAGGTGGTCCAGTAGATCCTGTGAGAGTGTGTGGGCAGTCCCACTGCCTGGCCATGGATTTGTACCTAGACGATTTTTTTCTCCTTTTCTGATTTTCCAGGCTAGTCCATCCCCAATTATATGGAAGGACTTGATGATAGCCTTCCATATTATGGAGCAGTTTGAAGTAGTTTTTTTTTCCCGTCGAATCCGGTCTTCTATCGTTCCAGGTAGTATGTATTTTTGTGTGATCACCTGTTTCCAAAGGTTGTTTGAGGTGATTAATCTCCAATTGGATTTGGTCGCTAGTGCTTTTGCAAAAAAGAAGATGTTTTTCAGACCCCAGCCTCCTAGGGCCTTTGGTCTGGCCAATAGTTCCCATTTTGCCCAGGGTAGGGTGAAATGGTCCTTCTGTCCTGACCATATGAATCTGAAGCAGAGACTTCATATTTTTTCAAGAATGCCTTTTGGGATCCAGGAGAGAGACATCCAGTAAATTGGGATGGCTTCAAGGATTGCTTTGGTGAGGGTCAGTCTTCCTGCTCTTGAGAGCCATCAGAAGCTCCAGAGAGATAGTCATTTTTCTAATTTGGACACTAGTTAGCTCCAATCCCTTTTTTGGTATTTGTTTTCTTTTAGCTGAAACCCTAGATATTTGATTCCTTGTTGGAGGTCTTGTAGGGGGAAGGGGAAATGAGTCTTGTAGAAGGATGTTGTAGTATCGTCAAGTCCAGTGAGGGACAAGGTGGATTTTTGTGTATTAATGATCATCCCTGTAGCATCCTGGAAGAGCTGGAGGATTTCTGCTAGGGTCTCAACATCCCTTGGTCTACCACTGCAGAAGATTAGTACTTCATCTACGAAAAGTAGATGTGCAATTCTGTAGTTTGGTGAAGTTTTTATACCTTTGAAGTCTCCTGAGTTTTTTTCCGAGATTAGTGCCCTACTAATACCATCTGCTACTAGGAGGATAAGCAGGGGGGAGAGGGGGCACCCTTGTCTTAGTCTTCTCTCAGAGGTGAAGAAAGGGGAAGCTGCTCCATTTATAAGTACTGCAAAGGTTATAGAGGAGATACAAGCCATTATCCATGTGATGAAGGGGACTTCAAACACTAGATGTGTGAGTAGTAGTTTGATGAAGGACCAACTTACTCGGTCAAATGCCTTTGAGAGGTCGATTTTTAGTACTACTCCTTTGGAGCAAAGGGATTTTATAATGTGTAGTCCTTCTTGTGCCACTCCAATGGCTTCATTTAATGAATTATTTAATATATATATATATATATATATATATATATACTCTATATATATATATATAGTTAATGCATTATTTAATGCATTATTTAATCAATAATTACTGGATAACACAAAAGCAAGAACCATGAACTAGAAACAAATAAAACCCTATAATCAAATAATTTGGACTCGGAAAGAAACAAACAAGGGCTCTGTTTGCAGAAAACACAAAGGATCAGCCATGAAAACTCGTCAGATTTGAAGACATGAAAACTTACACAATCAACCTATTCTCTTAAATATTTCTCATTTTACAAACTTTTCAGCAAAGAGTGCTAAGAAAAAAGACAAAATAGACTCCTACGATGGATGCTAGAGATTGATATAAAATTTACGGAAATACAGACAAGAAGCATAAAATTTACAGAAATGCAGACAAGAATCTTAACGTAAATTTTCGATTCCCTCATGTTGATGGCAAATATCTATTCATTCTGGATTCAAACGACAATTTCTGTCAAGAGGACGTCTCAAGACGAAATGTCATGCTACACGATGACTGAAAAGCAGTCACCTCCGGGAGAAGTATTTAACCTGAACTGTCAACTAATGTCTTCCACCAATGCAGAGGAAATCTTTGTCACTTAACTGATTGAACAGATGAAAACTCCTAATTTTTCAAATTCTGTAGCATTTAAAGTGTAAACACATTTTTCACACGAAATCAAACCACAAAACGTCTTGAAATTAAAAATAAAATAAAATCAAACTCTAATTTGTGATCTCCACGATATTATGCCTAAAATATGTATGTTTGCCAAGAGCCTGCCCTGTACTCTGTCCTTGCTCCGAATGATTCTTACGGCAAAACTATTATGGAAGACCCAAGGGTAAATGAGGTTTTAGCTTGACTTTCCCTTCAAGAAAGCTGGAAAGAGGGTTACCAAAATAGAAGCTTCAGGTTCCGATTACAGGTACTTATGCTATTAAGGGAGATGGAGGCCTTTTTTGGGTTCTATTTTAAGCAGTACATTTGTTAGGTTGTTAGTTACACAGATCACTAGGATGAGATATTTCAAAGCCACTGGACTACAAACCAAACTTCAAAGAAATCCATGGCACAAAAGATGCATAAAACAAAAAATATACAACCTACAACAAGTTTGGGTGGCATCTCCATGCATTTGAAATATACATCGGATTCTTGGATGCCATTATAATAGTTCACTGGTATTGGAGCATTTCCATCTTAGGATGTCAACTACATCTCTTCCCAACACCAATACACATTGATGTGCCAAATTTTCTCATTTCTCATGGATTCAATGACAAACTCGAAAGTATGGTAAACACATAGAATTCTAACTTTGTGTAACGAACCCTGTCGTTACGACTACATGCGACGCAACACAATTTTTTTTTTTTTTTTGTTTTAAGCAGGAAGTCAACAACGACAATAATTAATTAACACAACTTGACGACAAACACGACGCACACAAATCAGGCAACAAACAACGACAACCGAACATACTAGCACATCATGCAACTCGTTGAGACATGCGATATCAATAGACAAGTAAAAACGGCTATCCACCCGACACAAGCAAGACAACGCCTATAAGCTAAAGGACAACATCAACACACCCGACCCAACGGCTTTAACGACCAATAACTAGACCCTCTACGGCAAGAAAAACCAATCACATTAAGGCATTACAGAACACCAACATCCATTACAACGAACAATACGCCCACATCGGGAAGCACAAGACTATGATTGGGTTATCATTCGCACTTATCGATCAGAGAGCGCAATGATCCCCTCCTCCGGAGTCATGTCGTCGCAAGGTGATAGGCATGACAGTAACCATGGCGCAACATAACATATCTAGACCGTTAATCCAAGACAAATCCCACGCGCTAGGAGACCAAATTTATCTGTCAATAAATACATAAATACTATACCCAAGCTCCCAATCAACAATTCAACAAGATGCAAGGTGACATCATTCAAAATTAAATTGTGCAACTAATCGAAGGATTTCTTGTTTTCCTACAAGACAATCATAAGTGGTGTAACAACTATGACCAATCACCATTTACAATTCAACTTAAGGCACAAGGCACATAGTAACCAATCAACTATTAAACTATTGATCCAATTAACAAATAAAACTATCAAACCTTCAACCAATAATCTTGCGCAAGCCATTAAACTATTATGCAAATAAACCATAAACCATTAGTTGTTAAACCATTAAGACTAGGTGCAAATGAGGGAACTATTTAACTTGAAACATTTTTAATTTTGAAAATAAAACCTAAAACTGCATTTGATTATATAAGAGATATAAGGAAACAAGTTAACTAACCAATGCTTCTCATTGGGTAAGAGCTCATCTTTCATCGACATAAGAAATAAGTTAACTACCTCTTTTAAAAATAAACATGAGAAAA
>SNQJ01S0022878.1:72132-87142 GCA_010110895.2 Picea sitchensis | reverse complement strand
CCTCCTCAAAGAGGCAAGTGAACAGGAGAGGATCCCGTCCATAATAGGATCCATTGTATGGTGTTGCCCTACCTCAAGGGTTTGGTAATAATAAAGTGTGGTTTATTCTATCTTACTTTGTGGATCTATTGTGTATTTAGTATTTGTGGTAATTATATTTGCAAATCTATTCAGGTTCTTAACAAAGAGTGGTGTCGGCCAAATATTGCATCGACATGACCACTTTGTCAACCAAAGATTGATTAGATTGTTAGGAAACTGAAGATGAATCAGAACTAGAAGGGACTTTAGACAATGACCATGCTTCTTATACCATGTCAATACTAGGGCACAAATGAATAAGGTGATCTCCTTTGAAAATATTACAAGGGAACTTGGGATTACATCCTATACGTCTAGGTTTCTCAACATTATTAGTGCCCACCCCCCCATGACTTGTAGCAGCCGATGGGTTGCCCTCATCATGACTAGAAGAGGTTGGTTTCATTTCTCCAACATGACTAGCATAGGTTGGTGACAAAACTCCAACATGACTTGCAGAGGTCGGTGACTCAATGCCAGTATGACTAATAGTGACTAGAATTTTACTTCTGGCGTGACTCATAGCATTTAGTTGTTGGTATTCAAATTGACTTGTAGAGGTTGATGACCTATCTCCAACATGAATAACATAGGTTGGTTTTTCACTTCCAGCATGACTAGCAGAGGTTGGTTGCTAAACTCCAGTATGAGTTGCAAGGACTAGGATCATGCCCCCAACATGACTTGCAGCGGCCAATTTCTCATCCTCAACATGACTTACATAGTTTGTTAACAAATCTCTGACATAACTGGCAAAGGTTGGTTTTGTGCTTCCAACTTGACTAGCAGAGGTTGGTCTCTTGCCCCCAACATGACTTGAAGAGGCTGGTGACAAGTCTCCAACATGAATAATAGAGGTTGGTGCCTTATTTTTCTTACTCTTCCTCTTCCTATTCCTTTTATAATTTTGGTTACTAGTAGAGATACTTTCAACATAAGGGGGATAAGGAGGAGAATTAACTTTGTAAATGCAGAAGGGGAAGGATCAAAATCCGTACGATGCCCTTGGCATAAGGGGCTTATTTGAGAACCACAACCAAACTGGTATTCCCACATTCAACCCAAGAATGTTCAAAGTGGCCATCAATGGGGGACCAATGTTTCAAAAGAAAGGAAAAGCACAAGGATCCCCTTGGGCAGGGGTCCGTTGGTCAATATCCTCAAGAACTTTGGCCATATCACTTTTATGCATAGGTTCAGCCATTGCAGGATTGTTCATGTCCATAAAATTCTTACGCACTGAATCTGGTGAACCAGTGGTATAAAAACCCACGCTTTCTAAGAGGTGGCTCCATGCTTTCAAGAGAAAGACCAGGGGTCCTTCCTGACCAGTAGAGTGGTTGGTAAACCACCTTGCATAAATGATCCAACAAAGGTGAAAATGAAACACCGTAATGCCAAATACACAAAGAAACACTCCAATAAAAATACCTAAGAGAAACATCACAATTAAACGAATTTTCCAAATCTTCAACCCGGGTGGATGAGATCCTGAGTCCAAAGCAATGAAAAAGTGGAAAGGGACCTTATGGATGAAGGCAAGGTTTGATTAAGTCATGTGGAACAATGAACAAAGGAGTGAGAAGGAGTCATCCCGACCTCCACTAACCAACCTTACCTTGTGCAAGTACCCATGCTTCATGGAGCACCCTTCAAAAGTAATGAAAAATGTGATACAAAATCTGCCCCAAGTACCATGGCAAGCCCCCACAATCACCTCTGAGATCCCTAGGAAAAGACACTAAGGTCACCAAATCACAGTCATCATATGGGGGGTACAGTCGACAGTCGAGATTGAATGTATGGGTAGGGTAGCTAAGCCTAAAGCCTCGAAAGCACCACCTCTCATGAAGGTATGGGTACTAAAAAAAACCCCAATATATTATCTCTCCACTATGTTTAGTCAAGATTCGAAGGGGAAATCTCCTTGGCTCTCCTTCATGTGACCTCATTTTTAGATCATGTGTTAGAGGAGGCTCTCGAATATACTTATACAAAAATTGGATTTGAGACTCTGTTATCGGACAAATCGGTAGGTGTGGACACTAACTGATCTCCCTAGATCCACCTAGATCTAGAAAAAAACACACCAGAACATGACGCTTTCCTTAAGTTTTAGATATTGAATTTACTAACTAAAGAGGGATAGGTGACATACCGTTTAAACATCACTTCCTCTCACCATCTCCATCCTAGCTCCATTCCAACGTTCATACAATGATGATCCTACAAAAGAACGCAACCAACCAAAGTGATAGCAATATAATAAACTCAATATAAACCTATGTATGTGATCAAGGAATCATACAATAAAACACACCAAGCTTTATAGGAAAGAATCATATTGTTGTATCATATTAAATGTGAAAGAGAGATTATAACCATGGCCTTGATGTCGTAAGGTCCCTTCCAACTATCCTTCATTCCCCACACACTTCCACTCCAAGAATTCTGAGAGCATAGATCTGATACTATTCACAATCTATCTTGACAAAATGGCTCATATAGCTAAGCTAACAATATCCAAAGTTCAATCCAATCCAAGCTAATCCCAAAAGCTCACTTTCTCCATGAGAGCTCCTCTCCTTCTATAAGCTGAAGAGGATAAGGTGAGGAGGTTAGGATGATACCACCAAATCATGAAAACGAGTAAGATCCAAACTATTCGGATGCCACCTCACCATGGAAGTTTCTCCTTCTAGAAGCATCGAGAAGATGCTCGTTTTTCCCACGTATGAACATTCTCGCACCCTACCTATAGAGAAACTTGTGAACCTCTCGCAACCCAGCTATGGTGCAGCCTACGAGAATCAGGCATTCTCGCACCCTGCCTATATAGCAACCTGCGAACATCCTCTTTAATAGGGTTCTTACAAAGGAAAATGCAACTTTTTTTCTCAGGAAAAGTTCTTCTCCCTTATTTCTTCAGGAACATAGGCCACTGACCCCTCTGAAGGAAACATATAGGTTTACATCATTAAGGGTCATAGGGATGACAAAAATAATGTGTAACAGTTACTCAACAATCATTTTGAAAAAATTATACAACAAAGATTTCAGAGCATAGGTTATACATCAAAGTGTTAAGAAAAAGGGCATTGCAAGACATGGAAGGTTTATTCGTTAAGAGTTCTAGCGTAGAGATATAAAGGATCCAAGACGCAAAGCTACAAAAACCAAGGCGTAGAGAAAAATGAATAGTTTGTTGGGTAGGGAGAAAGGATCCTATAGTTATTATCCACGCACAGGAAAGCATGGCATTTGAATCTAAATCTTTGACATCGGAGTGAAAGACAATCGATTCGGCTCTTGACTGGCTGCTCAGGCACAGACTAATAAATTAAAGGATAAGGGAACATAATTTAAAACACAAATCTGCATCCAGACCTTCTCCGTGGAGAACCAATAATAAATAAATAAAAATGCAATCAAGGAATTAAAGAAAACGCAGTAATAAAACAAGGCTCAGAACCAGAAATTTAGAGACCCTCTTGCAATTTCACACGACGCACTATCACCCAGATAATATTTCTTATGCATAACTAAACGAGTCTTTTTCTTTTAACAACATCTACTCAAGCGAGCTTTCGACACTAAAAAAATGCATGAAAAACAAATTGAGCTATTAAATAATACAATTATGCACATGTGTACCGTAGCCAATTGAGAATGCTCCGAAGTTGTTGTCTCGCATGCACTCCATCCAACTCCCGCTTGCTAACCGATGTGACCTCATCGATACCTCCCAGCCAATGCTACGGGTATTATTCTTCCCCCTGATCCCCCCAAGCCACAAAGGGGCCACACACACAATACCAGAGAATGCTAGCACCCAACTCACCTTGCAAGGTCGAGCTACCACTCGTTACCCAAGTTGGGTATCCCAACTCTCACAAGAGAAGTTCATTCAAGATGAAATTTCAGCAGCGTAACATTACACAAGCCATATGTGATCCATACTCCTCCTCTACCGTCTTTTTTATAGAGTTTTCAAGTGATTAGTTTTCCAAACCCTCATTAGATTCCTTTTTCATTTATTTAATTAGGAAAAACCTCCCTCGTACACATGTCGCTTGATCCCCTAGTTGCACCAGAAAATCAATTTTATTAATTAATTAAACATTCCTATTTCCCACACCCACCTAAAAGCATTCCTAAAAACACTCATCGGTGTCCCATTATTCCCTTACAATTCTTAAATGACTTATGCCTTACTTAATTCCTAGTTGAGTTCATAAATAGAAGGTTCCAAGGCTAGATTCCTTACTAAGTTAGACATTCCCCTTTTTCTTTTAAGTTTCCCCTTTTTTCTTAAGTTTCTCTTTTCCTTAAAGTTTTTACCCCTTTTTATAACTAAATTCAGAATTATCAGGTTTAGGCAAAGACAACTAAATACCCCTTTTATTAATTAAACCTTTATTAAAATTTCCTCTTTAATTATTAATGCTTGATATTTATAATTAGTTATAAAAATAACTTTTAGTGAAATGAAATTTTATAAAAAGGACCTTAGTGAATTGAAATTTTGTAAAGGAACCTTAGTGAATTGACATTTTATAAAAGAACCTTGGTGAATTAAAATTTCCATTTTAATCCGGTTATATGTCTAATTAGGTTTTTTTTTTTGTTCTAAGGTTCTACTCAGACCTAGGTTTTCAATTCACTATGCTTGGCGACAATTCTTAAGGAAAAAAAATAGTTATTAAACTTTACTTATCACATCATTCATTTGAAGGCCGACTAGGTCCTAAGGAGGCATAGTTTTCTAGGCACTAGGTTTATTTATTTACTAGTCAAAATCGTGATGTGCCCTTCAGGACGCACTACGTGCTCCAAGGGTGCCACTCGCCTCTTTCCATTTTCTTTGCGCGACGTGCCCTTCAAGACACACCACGTGCTCTAAGGGTGCCACTCACCTCTTGACTGAATTTGGTAGACGTCAAACCCCTGGTGTCAATACTCCGCCAGGTGATCTTGTGGGAGACTAAGGGCCTCTAAGGAATAAGGCCCCTGCCTTATTGTGCGCCCCTTAGAATCATCGTGAGAGACTGTCAGAGTCTGTCCTCATGGTATCGTGGGTCTTCGCGAACTAGGTAATCGTTAACCTACAGTTCGAGCCACGACGAGTGTGCTAGTAGGCTGTGGCAGGGTTGTTGCCACACCTCTCCCTCAATGTCTTTGGTTGTCGTGCATGACCCCTCTACTCCATATGTGAGTTTGGTCGGAAATTTATCGTCAGCCTGTATCCATCAATGAATCATGTCAGAAATAATAATCAATCATCATAACATCTAATTATTTGTACACATGTCATATCAACCACATTCAAACCCTAACAGTCCACTCACTGACTTGATCTAGAGTCCAAGGGGTTTCATTGATTCCTCTGTATCCTCAATGTCCAAAGTCCTGCAAACTCAGGAGAACCTAGTCAATAGCACCTTTATATGTAAATACAACAAAATAACATATCACCAAATCCACAATATCTCATAATCATAAACAAAACGACCAATAGTATAATAATCCGGATCACTTGCACCCAAGTATACTCAAAGAATAAGTTTGCTCTGTTTGTGCAAGAGCGAGATGTTACATACACCCCCTCTTGTTTTAAACTTCGTCTTGAAGTTTCACAGTATGTAAGTGCCGAAATAAAGTGCATTAGAATATCATAGGTATAGCTATCAAACAAAAATGGAGACTGTTGACGCCTATCATATGCGTCCTCCTAGGTCACCAAGTGCGGACTATAGTTGTCCCACAGGACCTTGACCTAATCGACTGTTCGATGTCGTAGCTGTCGAATGCAATGGTCCAGTATGTGGATTGGCTCCGCTGTGAGCACACCCTCGTCAGATACCTACAAGGAACTTGTGTCAATAACATGTGTAGGATCACTAATATAATGTCTCAAAATAGATACATGAAAAACATCGTGCATACACCTCAAAGAATTAGGCAAGGCTAGTCGATAGGCCATGGGCCCCTTCGTTTCCAAAATATCTAAAGGTCTCATGATCCTAGGAGAGAGTTTATCACCCTTACAAAACTTGATCGAACTCTTATGCGGTTTCACCCGCAAGAAGACTCAATCGCCAACTTCATAACTACGATCGACATGATGCTCATCAGCATAACTCTTATGTCGATCCTGCACTTCCTTGATCCTTTGTATTATTGTTTGGATTTGATCTTCCATTTCTTGGATCGCTTCCGGTCCCACCAGGACCCTCTCCTGAAGCCAATCCGAACTCAAAGGTGTCCGACACGATTTCCCGTAAAGAAACTCAAAAGGCGCCATCTTAATGGTGCTTTGATAACTGTTGTTATATGAAAATTCTACCAGTGGCAATAATGATTCCCAATGATTCTGTTGGTCCATAACGTACATATGCAACATCTCCTCCAAGATTCGGTTCATTTGTTCGGTCTGCCTGTCTGTCTGCGGGTGATACGTGGTACTAAAGTTAAGTTGGGTTCCCAAGGCCTCTTGGAAACTAGTCCAAAATCGTCTTGTAAATACCGATCCTTTATCGGATATAATCCTCATAGGCACGCCATGCAACCTCACAACCTCACTGATGAAAACTCTAGCTATGTCAGGTGATTGATACGTCGTACGCACAGGAATAAAATGAGAACTCTTCGTTAGAGTGTCGACCACCAAAAAAATCGAGTCGTGTCTCCTTTTCTTCAGTGGCAATCCAACAATGAAATCCATCGAAATGACCTCCCATTTCGATTCTAGAATAATGTGTGGTTGTAGTAATCCTGTTGGATTTCTATGTTCAACCTTCACCTGTTGACATTCTATACATCTTGCCACGTAGTTGACTATGTTTGCCTTCATTCCTCTCCAGAATAATAAGGGTTTAAGGTCTGCCCTCATCTTCGTGACTCCTGGGTGAGCCATGTATACTTCTCTGTGAGCCTCATTTAGGATCAAACTCCTCAACTCGTCGTTGGGTGGTACGTAAATTTGACTTTTAAATCTCAAAAATCTGTCGTTTTCCAAAGTAAATCCCTCAAATTTTGGTACCATCATTGTGTCTTGTCTGACAAAATCCTTGACCTCTTTGTACCATTCATCGTCGCGCTAAAAAGTTAGGATATTTTCATGTAGATTCGTCTGAAGAGGCATCACCAAAAATATGTGAGGTCTTTGACTCAACGCATCAACCACTATGTTCATTATTCCTTTTATGTAAATAATCTCGAAATCGTACTCGCTAAGCAATTCCGACCAACATCGTTGTCGCGCATTCAAGTCGCTTTGCGTAAAGATGTGTTGTAGACCACAGTGGTCCATTTTTAATTCAAATTTTCGTCCAATAAGGTAGTGCCTCCAAACTCTCAAGGCATAAACAATGGCTAACAACTCCAAATCACGCGTCGCATAGTTCTCCTCATGCCTTCTCAACTTTCTCGAGATGTAAGTGATCACTCGACTGTCTTGCATTAAGACTCCGCCTAAGCCTTCCTTGGATGTGTCAGTGCATGCCAAAAGTCCACATCCATGTCAAGGAACTTCGCTATTGGTGTTGTCGGTCCAAACAAACTTCTTTTTCTTCTTCCGCAATTCCGTGATCACATTTCATATCTTTGAAAAACCCTCGATGAACTGTTGATAATATCTTGCTAAACCCATGAAGCTATGCACTTTGGGGACATTCGTTAGCGTAGGCCATTCCATAATAGCCTCTACATCTGTTGTATCCATGATGATGCCTTCGTTGGAGATGACATGCCCTAAGTAGTGAATCTTCAATTGATAAAACGAGCATTTAGACAAATTTCCAAACAATTTGTTCTCTCAAAGACATTGTAGAACTAAGCACAAGTGCTTGTCATGCTCCTCCATTGTCCGAGAATATATCAAAATATCTTTAATGAATACTTGGACAAACTTGTCCAAGTATTCGCGAAACACTCCGTTCATCAAACTCATAAATACCCCTAGGGCGTTCGTCAGTCCAAATAGTAAAACAGTAAACTCGTAATGTCCAAACCTCGTCTTAAAGGCGGTCTTAGGGATGTCATCCTCCTTGATTCGTAACTAGTGATACCTTGATCTCAAGTCGATATTTGAAAACATCATCGCACCCTTCATCTGATCAAACAGATCATCAATCCTTGGCAACGGATTCTGATTCTTGATCGTTGCCTTGATCAATTGACGATAGTCAATGCAGAGTCTCCACAACCCATCCTTCTTCCATACGAAAATAACAGGCGCACCCCACAGTGACACACTTGGACGTAAATCCTAGGTCCAACAACTCCTTTAGTTGCATTTTCAACTCCTGTAACTTCGGGTCGACATCCGATAAAGTATTCTTGCTATCAGTTCAGTCCCTGGTTTTAGGTCTATGGAAAATTCCAACTCCCTCTTCGACAACATCCCAGGTAACTCCTTAGGGAAGACGTCTGCAAACTCTCTCACCACCGGAAGGTGTTCTAGACCTTCCACTACTCCCTTCTCATTCAACGCAAGGATCGTATAAAGATTACATCCCTTGCACATGCTCTTTCGTAGATGCAAGGAAGATATGAACCTTAGGGAGACTCCCTAGTTCCGACCTACAATCATGCGTCTCTATCCCTCATCATCGACTAAGCTCAACTGTTTCATCTTACAGTTGAGTATCGCATCATGCGGTTCCAACCAGTCCATACCGATCACGATGTCATAAGACCCTAAGTTGGTGACATACAAGTTGGACCTAGTGAAAAACTTTTCGAGGTTAAGGCTACAGCCTATAACCTTTCCACCAACCTTTTGTTTGGCTCCCGAAGCCATTTCTACAAAGCTAAACTTGTCCTGTTCGACTGCCCTTACCTTAATTTTTTTTAGCGCTGCCCCTGAAATGAAACTCTCTGTAGCACCTGGATCCATCAAAATACTAAGGGTGTGGTCAGCGACGGTACCTAACATCTCAAGCATAGTCGACTAGTGCTCTGCCTAGTGGTTATTCACAACTATCAATTATTCTTCAACAATGAGGCCTACTGGACTGCATCGTGCAACTTCTGAGGAATTTAGACCCTTGCCTTCGCACGGAGCTGGAGTTAAGGCCACACACGAAATTGTTGACCTCCATCTTCTCCATGTTGAAATGCAGGGCATACCAGAGTATCTGATCTCATAATCTGGCACCGTACGACCACCTTGTCATAAGGCGCAAAACTCATCGAGCGGATGCTTGATGAATTCCTATGACATTTACTCCCGGAACCATTCATCAAACCCTTCCCAAAACATGAATTTGATGGTTATGTCTAGCTGAGGTGGGAGTGTCTTCCACCTTAGAAGAGTGTTCCCTTGTAGCTGAAGACCATCGTGCAGACCTTCGTGTTGGAGGTCGTAACCACGAATTGCAAAGCACATCGCCTTTTTCTCCAGCCATGCCTTAGTTGTTGAGCCTTCCATGGGACTTGTGAACGCGGGAACTTAATCTTCTAGAGTTCCCCATGAATGATACCAGTACTTGTTGGTGGGCGTTGTGGACCCTCAGGGGTACAGGTATCCTAGCCTTATCTCAGTATGGACGATTTTTCAAGGCCTCCAACATTTCCCTTGAAGCTCCTTGTCTGACCATACACATCCCTTACAACAATCCACTCCTACCCAGGGACTTTTTATTCTCCCTGGGGTTGGACCACTCTAGCACAGGTGCTACTAGAGGCATTGTGCCTCCTCCCCTGGCACCACGGCGTGAATCTATATGGTGTCATCTAACCGTGATTATCGCATGGGCAGGTTAAATTTTTAAATACCGCTAGGTTATTACTGAAGTGTTTACTGCAGTGGAAAGCATGGCAATCCAAATTCGCAGGGTTGAAGTTGCTCTAATACCATATGTAATGACCCCTGTCGTTACGACTACATGTGATGCAATGCAAAATCATTTTTTTTGTTTTTTTTTTTTTAAGCAGGACGGCAATAATGACAACAATTTATCAACACAACTTGACGACAAACACAACGCAGGCAAATCAGGCAACAGACAACGATGACCCAACATACTAGCACATCATGTGATTGGTCGAGACATGCGATATCAATAGACAAGTAAAAACAGATACCCGCCTGACACAAGTGAGACAACACCTATAAGCTAAAGGAAAACATCAACAAACCCGACCCAACGACTTTGACGACCAATAACTAGACCCTCTATGGCGAGCAAAACCAATCACATTAAGGCATTACAGAATCAAGTACCAGCATCCATTACAACGAACAATACGTCCACATCGGGAATCATAAGACTCTGGTCGGGTTATCATTCACATCTATCGATCAGGGCGTGCAATGATCCCCTCATCAGGATTCATGCCGTCGCAAGGCAATAAGCGTGACAGTAACCATGGCGCAACATAACATATCTAGACCTTTAACCCAAGCAAAATCCCACTCGCTAGGAGACCAAATTTATCTGTCAATAAATACACAAAGACTATACCCAAGCACCCAATCAACAAGTCAAGAAGACGCAAGGTGACATCATTCAAAATTAAATTCCGCAACTAACCGAAGGATATCTTGTTTTCCTACAATGCAATCATAAGTGGTGGAACAACTATGACCAACCACCATTTACAATTCAACTTAAGGCACACGACACATAGTAACCAATTAACTGTTAAACTATTGATCCAATTAGCAAATAAAAGTATGAAACCCTCAACCAATAATCTTGCTCAAGCCATTAAACTATTACGCAAAAAAACCATAAATCATTAGTTGTTAAACCATTAAGACTAGGTGCAAATGAGGGAACTACTTAACTTTAAACATTTTTAATTTTGAAAATAAAACCTAAAAATGCTTTTGATTATATAATAGATATAAGGAAACAAGTTAACTAACCAATGTTTCTCATTGGGTAAGAGCTCATCTTTCATCGACATAAGAAATAAATTAATTACCTCTTTTAAAAATAAACATAAGAAAATAAGTTAACTACCTCTTTTAAAATTAAACATAAGAAATAAGTTAACTACCTCTTTTTAAAAATAATAATCTTAATTAAAAAAAAAAAATCTAAAAATTAATGATAGTAATAAAAAAAATTATATTTTAAAGTCCTCATGAAAATCTCCATTTTGAAAATAATTAATATGGCAATCCTTATCTACATATCTACATTTCATTGCAGATTTAGGATATGGAGCAAGGTCGATAGTACATGACATTAGTATTATTTTATTTCTCCAACCAAAATTTAAAATTAGTGAGATATGAAATTTTGCATTTTTAAATTAGATTATAGTACAAAAACATGTAAAACTAAGGAAATAATAAATTCATATTAAGGTAGGAATGATCATTTGGATGTCAAATTATCCTTTTTATTTCATAGAATCGAACTCATAACCGGATTTCAAGAAGGTTAGCTCGTTACATCAAATTACGTCCCCGAACACACCAACTATGAAATGAAAGCCTTCAGACTCTGATATAAAATTCGTTGAAACTAGAATGATGAACACACCAGGCCGCGCATATTAGAATGATGAACGACCGTTAACATTTTTTCGTTTGTTTTTATGAAGTTTCAATGGAATGGAAGTGGCTTTCATTTAATAAGAATATAAGGAGATTAAACACGATTGTCAACACAACATATATAAGGATAACAATGAGTTTCCATGCAGATTATATAACTAACATCTATGATTTTTAAACAAAATATTTATATAGAAATAAATAAAGAATAAATAAATGACTATTGTGCAATAATGAAAATAAAACGCTACTGAAACTAGCAGAGCATAGCCATCGAAGACCGGTTTACTAGTTGGATCATGACACATCGAAACTATGCTACGGAAAGCAACAACACTCCTGAAAAATAAAAAAGCCCCATGAACAAAGGCGTTTAAAACCCGTTACTCAGAATAACGAATACACCCAAAATTTCGTGATAGAACCATAAGGATGAAAAGAGCAATGGACAATGATTAAGAACAGTAATGAAAATAAAACACAAATTGCGAGCATCCTTCTTGTAGTTTTAGCTTGTTGTTGTGCATAGCGTCCTCAATGGGTTTTAATCAGCAAGTCATTTTTAAAAACGTTTAACAACAAGGATTGAGAGCCATAGATTATACAAAAAAGCATGAGAAAAGGCATTACTCAACAATCGTTTTGAAAACATTATACAACAAAGATTTAGGAGCACAGGTTATACATCAAAGCATTAAGAAAAAGGGCGTTGGAAGACATGCAAGGTTTATTTGTTAAGAGTTCTGGCGCAGAGATACAAAGGATCCAAGATGCAAGGCTACAAAAACCAAGGCGCAAAGAAAAATGAATAGTTCGTTGGGTAAGGAGAAAGGATCCTATAGTTATTATCCGTGCACAAGAAAGCATGACATTTGAATATAAATATTTGACACCGGAGTGAAAGACAGTCGATTCGGCTCCTGGCCGACTGCTCCGGCATAGACTAATAACTTAAAGGATAAGGGAACATAAGTTAAAACACAAATATGCATCCAGACCTTCTCCGTGGAGAACCAATAATAAATAAATAAAAACACAATCAAGGAATTCAAGAAAATGCAGTAATAAAATAAGGCCCATAACAAAAAATTTAGAGACCCTCTTGCAATTTCACATGGCGCACTATCGCCCAGATAAAATTTCTTATGCATAACTAAACGAGTCTTTTTCTTTTAACAGCATCTACGCAAGCGAGCTTTCGAAAATAAAGAAATGCATGAAAAATAAATTGAGCTATTAATTAATACAATTATGCACATGTGTATTGTAGCCAATTGAAAATGTTCCAAAGTCGTTGTCCCGCACGTGCTTCATTTAGCTCCTGCTTGCCAACCGATGCGACCTCACAGGTACCTCCTAGCCAATGCTAGGGTTACTCTTCTTCCCCCTGATCCCCCCGAGTCGCAAAGGGTCCACACACATAATACCAGAGAATGCTAGCACCCAACTCGCCTCGCAAGGTCGAGCTACCACTCGTTACCCGAGTTGGGTATCTCAACTCCCACAAGAGAAGTTCAATCAAGATGAAATTTCAGCAGCGTAACGTTACGCAAGCCATATGTGATCCATACTCCTCCTCTACCATTCTTTTTATAGAGTTTTCAAGTGATTAGTTTCCCAAACCCTCATTATATTCCTTTTTCATTTATTTAATTAGGAAAAAACTCCCCGTACACATGTCACCCGATCCCCTAGATGCACCAGCAAATCAATTTTATTAATTAATTAAACATTCCTATTTTTCTCACCCCCCTAAAAGCATTCCTAAAAACGCTCCTCGGTGTCCCATTATTCCCTTACAATTCTTAAATGACTTACGCCTTACTTGATTCCTAGTTGAGTTCATAAATAGAAGGTTCCAAGGCTAGATTCCTTACTAAGTTAAACATTCCCCTTTTTCTTTTAATTTTCCCTTTTTTGTTAAGTTTCCCCTTTTTTCTTAAGTTTAGCTTTTCCTTAAGTTTCTCTTTTCTTTAAAGTTTCCCCCTTTTTATAACTAAATTTAGAATTAGCAGGTTTAGACAAAGACAACCAAATACCCCTTTTATTAATTAAACCTTTATTAAAATTTCCTCTTTAATTATTAATGCTTGATATTTCTAATTAGTTATAAAAAGAACATTTAGTGAAATGGAATTTTATAAAAAGGACCTTAATGAATTGAAATTTTGTAAATGATCTGTAGGATCTTTTAAATGATTATGGTTGAGTTTTAAACTTGCATGTATTCATTAACCATTTGAGAATTTAATGAAAGAATGAGGAAAGAAGAGGATTATGACATTCAAATACACATATGCAGATCTGAAATAAATAAATGACAGCAAACCATAAGAACGCAGGTTGATAACGGAGTTCGGCACAATTTTTGCCTACGTCTCCGGGCCTTTTCTTTGTGGGGGAGGCTTCTTTATTTCTGCTCAAGTGATCAAAATTACATCTCAGCAATGCCAAATGGCTACAAGATTGATCTGGTCTTGTTTTCCCAGATCTCAAGAACCCTGCAAAAGAAACGACATGCAAAACTGATGCTCCAAGCTCCCAGAAACGATCCGACAGCGTCTCCACCTCAAAGGCTTTCCTGCATCAAACTGACTTTGGCTTGGCTTTCCTCCAGCATAACTTTGCTCTGAATGACTGTGTTTGGCCTCAAACAGGCCTGGTTTATATAGGCTGGGAGTTGGTTTCACATCCCCAACTTCCTCCAAGAATCTGGCCTCCAAAAATGCCCAATATCCCCAAAAAATGGAGAAATCTGCTAATAATAGGTTGAATTAATAAAAAAAAACCAATTTCTTAACTGCAAAACCCACTTTTGACTATAGAATAGGCGCTAGGCCCCCAAATCTCAGGCGCGTGCCCCTTTAGCTGGTCGCATGGGCGCCATGTGGCCGAGCGCTAGCCCTGCCCTTTCGCGCTAACCCCTGGTCACTTGGCGCGTTGTTTGGAACCGTGGCTTAACTGTTGAATAACCGCACGTTTTTGGAGGTAGAGCCCCGGGTCGTGTGGCATGTCCACCAGACCACAGGTCAAACATTACAAAAACTAACCCACGCCTCCGGCCATATGAAACGGTTACATGTGTTGGCGCGAGGGATGGGGCCAAGCCCCGGCCCTTTTTGGCCGCCGTTTGGACTTTAACCCAATTCAAAAAAAAAATGTGTCGATCGTATAACAAAACCCACCGGACGACGAGTTGGATAGCACGGATCTGTTGGTCCTTTGCCTACCGAGAGGTCTCGGGTTCGATTCCTGGTGATGCCAACCAAAATTTTAACAACAACCCGATCAACCAATAATGCAGCGCCACGTGGCAGCCCGTGACTGGCCCACGTGGCGCTTTAAAAACCAATCAGCACATGCCACGTGTCAACACGTGATTCACCCACGTCTGCCGCCACGTGGTCTCTGCCG
>SNQJ01S0022878.1:54999-70478 GCA_010110895.2 Picea sitchensis | reverse complement strand
CGTGTCCTCTGTACGGTCTGCCACGTGTCACGTCCTGGTGATGCCACGTGTCCTCTGTACGGTCTGCCACGTGTCGTCTTCTGGAGCCGCCACGTTAGCTGTACGGTCATGCCACGTGGACTGTACGGACTGTACAGTCATCCCCTTTTTTGCCTGTTTGGCTTTTCGGACAGAACGTGATATCTTCTCCATACGGACTCCGTTTGACGAAGTAAATATACCACCGGAATCAGGAAGACGAGACAGACGCAATGGCACAGGTTTCGTCGCATTCCGAGCACTTTCATTTTTGAGCATTTTTCAAGCCCTATCAGGCTTCTGGATCCGTTTTCAGATCAGTAAAGGAAACTTAGTGAATTGAAATTTTATAAAAGAACCTTGGTGAATTAAAATTTCCATTTTAATCTGGTTATATGTCTAATTAGTTTTTTTCTTGTTCTAAGGTTCTACTCAGACCTAGGTTTTCAATTCACTAGGCTTGGCAACAGTTCTTAAGGAAAAAAATTAGTTATTAAACTTTATTTATCACATCATTCATTTTAAGGCTGACCAGGTCCTAAGGAGGCATAGTTTTCTAGGCACTAGATTTATTTATTTACTAGTCAAAATCATAACGTTCCCTTCAGTACGCACTACGTGCTCCAAGGGTGCCACTCACCTCTTTCCATTTTCTTTGAGCGACGTTCCCTTCAAGATGCACCGCGTGCTCTAAGGGTGCCACTCGCCTCTTGACTGAATTTGGTAGACGTCAAACCCCTGGAGTCAATACTCCACTAGGTGATCTTGTGGGAGACTAAGGGCCTCTAAGGAATAAGGCTCATGCCTTATTGCATGCCCCTTAGAATCATCACGAGCAACTATCACAGTTTTCATTCACAACATCTCGGGTCTTCTCGAACTAGGTAATTGTTAACCTAGAGTTCGAGTCACGGCGGGAGTGCTAGGAGGCTGTGGCAGGGCTGCTGCCACACCTCTCCCTCAATGTCTCTGGATTTCATGCGTGACCCCTCTAATCCATATGTGAGTCTGGTCAGCAAGCTATCGTCAACTTGCATCCATCAACGAATCATGTTATCAATAATAATCAATCATCATAACATCTAATCATTTGTACATATGGCATATCAACCACATTCAAACTCTAACAGTCCACTCCCTGACTTGATCCAGAGTCCAAGGGGTTTCATCGATGCCTCTGTATCCTCAATGTCCAAATTCCTACACACTCAGGAGAACCCAATCAATAACACCTATCTACGTAAATACAAAAAAATAACATATGATCAAATCCACAATATCTCATCATCATAATCAAAACAACCAATAGTATAATAACCTGGATCACTTGCACGCAAGTGTCCTCAAAGAATAAGTTCTCTCAATGCTCGCAAGAGAGGGATGTTACACTTTTCCACCATCCAACAGCTAGATAAGAAAGATAATTTCTTAGAGACATACTACGAATCTATGTCTATGCCTGCTCACAAATTTTTACACATCCTACCCATGCAATTTCTGGATGGATGATGCTCGACCCACACTATTTTTGAGCCCCTCGTTACCATTTACACGTACTTTTCATGCAAATTCCAAATGGAAAGGACAATGCTACGGAACAGATACCCTGCTTTCCCAGTTTCAACATCAATGCACTGTTACTTGGCATATTACTCTGAACAATTTATTGGTTCCAACGTCAACGATGTTTTTTTGGTAATCATGGGCCCGTGGTAGATGTCTTCGATGATGTGGTAAACAAGGGCTGCATGGAAGCTTAGTCCCTGCCAAGTAGATTTGGAAATGAAGATGATAGTTGGCACCCTATAATTATTGATGATGATGATTATGGTGAAACGTGAACAATATGCTAATAAATAGGCTAGTTTCATAATCTTAAAAGAAATTAACTTTTTTGGGTTTTTTTGTTATTTAAGCAGTATAAGCACTATTAGACAAGATCTCTTACCATGTTTTTACTTTAGTATGGTTGTCTTATAGTTTTGGGATTAACCTAAATTTATTTAAACGAACCAAATGCTAATCACATTTAAAAAAAATTAAACATGTCAAGTTTTATAATATATATTTTAATTTATATAATATTTATTATATTGCATAATATATTACTAAAATTAATGTAAAAAGAATTTAAAAAAAATTTAAACATTTCAAATATTATAATTTATATTTTAATTTATTACATTACATAATATTGTATTACTAAAATTAATGTGTATACAACACAAAACATCATCTTCATTTTCCACTTTTTACAAAGCTAAAGAAGGAAATTATTATTTGTTGTATCATGTTACATCTTTTTATATTTATTTATTTTAATTATGGAATGGATAAAATTAATACAACCGTAGTACCACGAGTTTACTACTTCCTATGCCAATCGAATTTAATCGGATGAAGCACTCTTTTATGAAGCATAAGTAGCTGAGATATAGCTATTTGGTTCCGTGAACCGGGAATAAATGGGGATAATATGTGTTCACCTTCACCCAAACACTTCTATATTGCTAGACTGGTGAATCGGGTCATTTCAAACGCCATTGATAAAAAAACACATCTACCATTTAATCTATGTGATGGGACTACCTAATATGCTTCTTGGGATTGGCCAGTCATGTTTGGATACGAAGATCCATATTGGGATACAAAGATCCATAGTGGGAAACGTACTTTATTGTGGTGGTGTGACAAGCCTGCCATATATGTTAGATTTGACTTTTAATAACTATGATGTAGACAAATAATACTTATACAGCCAATTAGAATTGCTTGTATAGATATATGAATCTTAATATTATTTATTTAGTGTTAAATAAAAGAATAGTTTAAAAGCAGATGGTACTTATAACAAAGTTTATTGATTATGTAATTAATTTCAAATATTGAAATACGTGAAGGCAATAATAAGACTTGGAATATATTAGTCAATCAGAGATGAAAAAAACAAATATTTTTATTTTATCAAAAAATATATATTTGTTTTCATTAATTAAACATTACACTTCACATACAAATTTAAAATAAAAGGCAAATTAATATCAAATCAATAGCAAACTCATTGATATAGTCCCAGGCCTTTGGCAAGGACTAATAAAGTGTGCCAAGAAAGAATTACTCTTTCATTTACATACAATGTGATGTCTCCAAAAAAGATGACCCAGGGACAACAATTGATGTGGAATTAATCAACATATTCCATAGGTGGGGTTATAATGGAGCAAGAATTTTCTTCAATTATCAATTATCAATTATATCTCCTTACACGTGGCATCTTAGAAGTAGGTGTTGTTCACCTCCAATAGTTTTTGTTGGATATTTTCACATTTAGTCTCTCACATGATATCTTAGGAGTGATTTGTCTTCCAGTCTAATTTGGATGTTGCTCTCTTCAGAAGCGCTCATTATTACGTTCTACCTAGGGGTTTTGTGAATTTTTAGGCCAGTTGAGAAAGAAAAGAATCTAGTATGTAAAATTAGGTCAAGTGAAGAAACTTTAAACATATCGATTATCTCTTCTTACATAGGATGTCTTAGTTCTCGTTTTATATTGCAGCTTTTGTTTTTAATTTGTTGCACTTTGATATATTGTTTTTTATTGTGCATAGTCTTCCCTGAAATACATTTAGGTCATCCACCATAATAGAACAATTTGTTGATCCTCAACAATGTTTTTTCATACTATGACTTGGTTCCTTCCTGAATGGATTTCAGTCTTTGAGATTGAACATGAAGCTGGTATTTCATAGTATTCATTTTATTTTATTGACTGTATTGACTAAAGGTCACTTTGTTTCAAACCGTTAGATAATATTATGTTGGATTTGATGATCAGATTCTCCATTGATTTGGATTTTTTCTCTGTAATTTGTTAAGCAATTGTATCAAGAGTAAGTCAAAATAAGTTTGAACACCAACCAAGAGATTATTTGAACTGAAATATGTTTCAATGAGATTATGTAGCTTAGGAGGTACCATAAGAGCATATATTATTTAATGCAATTCGTCAAAAAATTTCCTAAAGAGAAACTCCAAAATAACGATATGGAAAAATATATTATGCATACCCTAATCTAATTTAAGTTCAATATTAATGTTTTCTACTAACCAATGGGACTGTGAAAAGTACAAAAAAAAGTGAGCATTAGAAGCGCCAAAACATCTCCATAATTGCAAAAGAAAGTATCTATTATGCATACTTTTATTTAATTTAAGTTAAATATTAATGTTTTCTAGTGGTTGTACTTGGCCAATGGGACTTTGAAAAGTATAAAAATGAATGAACATTAGAAGCACCAACAAATCTCTAAAGAAAATTGCAAAAGGGAAGTACACAGTGAGTATCAAAAGAGATAAAATCATATACTAGAAAGACCAAAAGAACAAAATGGGTGAGGCACAAAAGGGAATTAAGGAATAAGTCCTAAACCAAAAATTTTGTCAACTTTTATCTCTCCTAACTCTCATATCTACAACGTGCAGACAAACTTTGCATAGTGCAGTTACAAATACTGCGTGCCAAAAAACTTCCTTAAATGAACTCTCAGGACTTACCGTGCAGTGCACAGACTACACGATTTACTGCCCACTGTGATAAAACACTTAATGAAATGATTTCTTGACATTGTGCTAATCTTTAACACATAAATTCATAAACACAACAAAAGCTCAGAAATACACATGAAATTGATAACAAAAAAAATACTTGATATATAATAAACTTCGGTGTTGCGTGCTAATACATAATACAATATTGTGTTGAGCTTCGACTCCAATGACTTCTAAACAGCTTCTGCAACTTACAAAAAAAACAAATCTTGAGCTCTCAGACTTCTTCGACTATCTTCAGTTGTTGTTGTTGCTTCTCATGCATGTGTATATCGAGTAACTAAAGACTCAGACATAAATAGATAAGATTGAGACTTCCTAAAGAAGTAAAATTGACTCAACAATAAAGACATCAATAAATTTGACCGACTTATATCTATTTAACTGAGCTCTGGGAGCTTGCTTTAACCCATACAATTCCTTCTTCAATATGTACACTTTGTTTTCTTGTCCTGGACCCTCATAGCCTTATGGTTGTTCTACATATACTTCTTCTTCTAAATGTCCATTCATAAATTTTGAATTTACATCCATTTGATAAACATGCCATATGTTTTGTGCAAAAATGGCTAGCATAGTTCTGATTGTGTGCATGCGTGCAACTGGTGCAAATGTTTCATTGAAATCAATTCCATATTGTTGTGTAAAACCTCTTGCAACTAGCCTTGCCTTGTGCTTCTGCACATCTCCTTCTACATCTTGCTTGGTATTATAAATCCATTTGACACTGATCACATCCTTGTCTTCAGGTACATCTACCAACTTCCATGTCTAATTGTTATCTATGCATCTAATTTCTTCATTCATATCTTGAGCCCATACATCATCTTTTACAACTTATTCAAAGGTTAATGGATCATCTATTTGTGAAAACAAAGAAAAAAATGAAAATGAATTTGTTGTGTCATCGTTATAGATGTCGCACAAAATTCTTGTATTTCTTGGTAACAAACTTTCTAATGTTGGATCTAGGGATGTAGAACTACTTGGATTGCTTGCTAGTGTTTATTGTGCTCTAGGTGTGTGCTGTGCACCTGCTGATCTTACTAGAGTATTCTGCACTGTGATTTGCATTGCAGTTGTAAAAGGAACTGCACATTGACTTGTACATGGTGTTTGAACCACCTCTTCTTCTATGTTTTCATGCTCAATAACATCAATAATTCTGATTGTCTTTGTTATGCTTCCATCCCATGCTTCATTTTCCATGAACTGAACATTGTGGATGATTATGAATTTTCTTGTGACAGGGTCGTACAGCTTGTAACCTTTTGTTTCTTTAGAATACCCAACAAATATACATTTCTATCCGTTGTTGTCCAAATTATTTCTCGGCTCATCTAGAACATGTGCATTTGCGACACAACCAAAAAAATTTAATTGCGCCACATTATTCTTCATACTTGTCTAGGCTTCTTGAGGAACTTTGTTCTTCACACTCTTTTTCGGACATCTTTTCATGATGTATACTGCAGTTTCTACTTCCTCATCCCAATACTCATTTGACAAATGTTTGGCTGCCAACATATTGTGTGCCATCTCCATGATGATTATGTTCTTTCTTTTTGCGACACCATTCTGTTGTGGTGTATACCACACGATAAATTGCTTGTAGATGCCATGAAATTTACAAAAATTCTGAAATTCTCTTGATACATATTCTCCTCCTCTGTCAGTTCTTAGACACTTGATGTAATAACCACTTTGTTTCTCCACAAGTGATTTAAATTCCTGAAAAACAACTCAATACGTCAGATTTATGCTTTAGGAAATAAATACATGTCTTTCTTGAGAAATTGTCAATGAATGTTAGAAAATAAGTACTTCCTGCTATAGATGGTGTTTGCATTGGTCCACAAATTTCTGAATGTACTATTTCCAGTGGAGCTTTTTCTCTATATGACTTGCCAACTGGAAATGATTCTCTATGCCACTTTCCAAAAATACATCCTTCACATATTCTTTCTGGTTTTTCAATCAATGGAAAACCTTTTACCATATATTTTGTGTGTAACAACTTCAAACCACCAAAGTTTAAATGACCGAATCTGAAGTGTCATAACCAGGAATCATCTTGTACTTCAAATTGGAATGTTTCCTGCATTTATGTGCTACTTTCTCCTTTCTTGATACTTTGCACACTACTTTCTTCATTGGAACTGCGTGCACTTTCTACTACAAATGTAGTGTCTAATTGTGCATATTTTGATTTACCAACAACTAGCATTGTATTCCTCTTCTTGGATGGCTTCAATGTCAATGGGAACATTTTGTTACTTGTCATATGGATTCTTGCAATAAGTTGATTGCTTGGATGTTTGTCCATAATCATAGAGTGATTATCTTCCATATAGATTCAGTTTCCTTTCTATAATAATTGTCATGTGCTCATCAGATTATGCTTCATACTAGAAACATAATATACATCAGGCATAACTTTTTGTTCTCCTTGTTTAGTTAACATATTTATAGTTCCCTTGCCTAAGACAGTGACTTGGATGTCTGTTCCATGTGTAACCTTGGTTTGGACTGGCTTATCCAAACTAGAAAACAATTCTATGTTTTCTGTCATGTGGTTACTGCATCCTGAATATAGATACCAAATGTCACACGGACTATCTTGAGAAAAATTGCATTCAACTGGGGAAATTATAGGCATTGCTTCAGCACACACCATAAACATAGGACTGAAGGGACTATTTGCAATGTGTGACTGATCTTGTCCTTTCTTATTATGATTATATCGTCTCTCCCTGCACTCATATGCATATTGTCCATAATTTTTACAGTAATGGCACTGAATCTTTGATTGATCAAATTTATGATTACTTGGTTGACTGGAATTTGGGTTTTGACCTCTTCCACCAGTATTTCCAAGACTGTTGTTGCATCCACCTTTGATAGAACTCCTTCCTTTGTCTCTATATCTATCTCCCCCCCTTCCTCTTCCATGGATTATATATGACTGCGCGGAAAATGCATTCTCTAATGACATATTTGACCTATTCAATCTATGTTCACAATTAATGAGGGAATCTTGCAGTTAATCTATACTAAATTGACTCAGGTCTTTGGTCTCTTCCAGAGTCACAACAAGGGCATCAAATTTAGGAGGAAGACTCCTAAGTACCTTCTCAACAATGTTTTTGTCTTCTATGGTTTCAACATGAGACTTAATCTGATTTATTAGGTCAATAACATGGGTATAAAATGAATCTACTGAATCCATATCTTTCATTGACATAGTTTCAAAATCACTTCTAAGAATTTGTGGTTTTGAAGTCTTGACTTTGTCCATACCTTGATAAGAGTTTTGTAATATGTCCCATTCCTCCTTGGCTTGCTTTGTTGATGCAACTCTTGGGAGTATGCTTTCATGCATGGCTTGATGTATGTAAACCATTGCCTTTCCATCCTTCTTTCTTTGATCTTTCAAAACATCCTTCTCATATTGTGTGAGAGCATTGTATGTTGCATGATATGTTGGTTCCACATAGCCATTCTTGACTATCTCCCATACATATTGACCTTAGAATAATGCTTTCATGGTGAAGGACCATAATTCATAATTATTTCCCGTAAAAGTGGGAGGTTGTAGATTTGAAGTAGAAGCCATACTTTATGACATAGTTGTTGCTATTGAAACTTTACTTTGATAAAAATTTCTCTGATCAACCTGTTATGATACTAGATCTCAGATCTACAGTGCACAAACAAACTCTGTGCAACGTAGTTACAAATACTGTGTGCCACAAAAATTCCTTGTGTGACTTACCGTGCAGTGCACAAACTGCATGATTTACTGTGCACTGTGATAAAACACTTAATGAAACAATTTCTTGGCGTTGTGCTAATATTTAACCAATAAACTCATAAACACAACAGAAGCTCAGAAATACACATGAAATTGATAAAACACAAAATACTTGATGTATAATAAACTTCGGTGCTATGCGCTAATACAGAATACAATAATGTGTTGAATTTTGGCTCTAATGACTTCTAAACACCTTCTGCAACTTACAAAAAACACATAGATTAATCTCTCATACTTCTTTGACTATCTTCAGTTGTTGTTGTTGCTTCTCATGCATGTGTATATCAACTAACTAAAGTGTCAGACATAAATAGATAAGACTGAGACTTCCTAAAGAAGTAAAACTGACTAAACAATAAAGACATTGATAAATTCGATTGACTTCTATCTACTTAACTGAGCTCAAGAAATATAATTATTGGATTCATTAAATAACTCCCTTGCTTTCCGACTAACAAAAAATGAGATTGAGTAAACTTGTGAATTTGTATTTGCAGACTGACAATTGGCTGACTGACTGACAAATCAGCGGAGACGTAAATCTCACCGAATTGTAATTACTATTTCCAACACTAACATCCAAGGCCAAGAAGACATGGGTGATTAGATTCCTGCTGTCCACAAATTATATGTGCTATCTGCACTGCCTGACTGACCTAGTATTGGAGATTTGTTCATGGTGCCTTTTGTGACTCGAGCCATTTAGAGCTTGGAAGTAAGAGGTGATGAGTCTTAATTAATTGGCTTATTTAATAGGGCCATATGTTGAAATGAATTTTCCCAATCAGAAAGTATCTCACAGCCAGGATTTAAGCAGATTACTCGAATTTACACTAGTTTATGTTGAAAAAAAAGATCGTATATGAATTACTTGACCATGCCAATCACTCGAAGTTCCATGTTTAGAGTTGATTTGTTTTTTTTTTCATTTACTACTATGGTGGGTTTAATTTAGGCCTTTAATCAACATATTATAGAGAATCCACCTAGACCTTCTAGGAATGTGGATCGAAATCTACAATGCCATGTTCAACATCCATCTTTTGGTCAAGAGTCAAGATTTCTTTGGTCCTTATGCATATCTTCAGTTAAACAGGTGGAGGTTTTAATTGAGGTTGTCGCAGAGCATTGTCTTGGAAAATATTAGAAATAGTCTTTTGTCGATGGCATGAAGGATGTTAAGTAAGTATGTCGTCTCTCAAAATAGACATGAGTTTTTAGACTATGTGGTTGAGTAATTTTATATTTCCTTGTGTTTTGGGGTTGTATCCATAGCTACTTGAAACTGCAATGATATCATATCCTTTACTTATACATGTATTTTCTAGCTCTTGATAATCCTTTGGCAAGCATTGTTTTTTTAAGGTTAGAACTCAATTCATGTCTTTTTTTATTTTTTTCATCACACCCTTGGGATTTTACTATAGGGCATTTCTTCAGTTGATTTTGCTGCACAATAGTGGATACAAAATGCTCATAGATGGAGGAGAAACAACTAATGTTGATGATTCTTTTAGGCCTCCCGAGATGCTATCTATGCATTTTAGTGGGCACCCTGAAGGAGGAAGGATGACAACAAGTTGGCAAACTCATTCGAACTATAATTCATTGAGTTTGGAGGGTAAAGCATTACAACCCTTGCACAATTTTGGAGAAAAGGCATGAACATATGATTTTCCATGGTTATTTGGGGAGAAAGAATACGCTGGAATAAGCTCACACCTGGCTGAATGTAAGTTAAACCTGTTAGGAATTTGCATTTTACTTTCCATTTTGTAGCACCAAATGATATTTTCCTAAAGATCATCTAAAGCAGTTTCTAGATATAGAAATTATAATACCTTCAAATACGTTGATATTGGTTGTATCCAATGGAAGAAGTGTAGCCATAATCATGGTTTTGAGAAACACTCTTTTTTGGTCAAAATGATAGGAATGACTTGTTTATTGTGTGCATATATGTCGCCAAAAAAACAATTATCTAACCATTTTTGTTTATTTATTAACATGTGACTTGTACATTGTGTGCATACATGTCACTAAAGATACAACGATCTAACCAAAAACAAATATTTATTCACATAGAATAATATACTTTTTCTATAGCTATATTTGTTTGATAACTCTTGACAAGAGTTTGAGTTGCCAATAAAAAGTTAACAGTTGTTGTTATGGACTAGAAACTTGGAATCTGATTTTTTTGTTTTG
The DNA here is from genome assembly GCA_010110895.2 of Picea sitchensis. Taxonomy (NCBI): domain Eukaryota; kingdom Viridiplantae; phylum Streptophyta; class Pinopsida; order Pinales; family Pinaceae; genus Picea; species Picea sitchensis. The sequence goes on along the minus strand of SNQJ01S0022878.1, from coordinate 59,827 downwards.
TTTAATGAATCTGTAAACTGATAAGTTCTAATAGCCGCAACGACATAAACAAAAACAACAGTAATAATTGTACCGACAATAATAGCTTTAGTGCTAACAAGAGAAAATTCCAACAAGTTTCCAGTAGAAGATTTGATAGCAGATTCCACAACACTAACAACAATATATGAACAACATTAGCTACTAGTAACAACAAATGAATGTGCTAAAACCTCAGCACATAAAGTATGAAACCATCCTGAGAAGCTATGGACACCAACTCAGGCCAAATCCATGGCAGCATGGATTCTCTTCTGGGCCCAAATGGTCCTTTCCAGGCTAATTGCAATAACACACTTCCAAAAAACACATGCTCTAATGCTCTGAGTCATTTTACAGTCACTAATCCCACCTTTTGTTTTGAGAAAAAAGGAATTACAATCCTCTATGAGTGATACTTATGAGTAGGAGTTACTAAACACTAAATATAGGTAAAGTTACAAAAGATATATGGAGTGAGGGACATTAATGTAGGCATGCATAACAACAACCTTAAATGTGAGCTTGGATAGCAGTAGCCATTAATGTGACCATATGTTTTTTCTAATATTACCCACCACCCCACCCTCATATATGGGAGTGGGGATGGAGATATGGGGTAATATAAGAGAAAACATAAATTCTCCCATATAATTATTATCATTAACAAAGTGGTTATTTGTAAACATTTTAACGGTTGCAATACCATTCAAATATGTAAACATTTCACGTTTTTCAAAAAAAAAATAAGTAGAAAATTCTGGAAAAAGGTTTGGATGCTTCAATGACCGTAGTGTGTTATTTTTTCATTTATGCCATATTGTTCAGGGAAATTGGTTTTTTGCACTTTTCATGCTTTCCCTTTCTATATTTTGATTTCGGGTGCACTTTGAGCCTTATGGAACTATTGCACCATATATATTACATTGAGAAAAACTTTATTTAGCGACAAGGAAATGTATGTCGCTCTCTATGTTCAACTTCATGGGAACATATATTTCTTAATACAAAAGTGAGTAACCTGATATAAATATAAAGGATAAGTGTGGTAGAACAGAGAGTAAACGATCCGAAAGGTCTTGAGTGAAATGAAAGATATGTATATATGACAACTTGTGAGGCTCTCTTGAAGTTCAAACCTGTTGTCTCATTCTCACCTTCAAGGGATGGAACGGTCACGGAGAATAAAGGATGAACAATAATGATGATGTTTGTACGTCCTGACTTCTAAGGGATTGTAGACATAAAAAAATAATTATGAAATATAGACCTTCTTGCAAGGGAACTCTTGTGTAGGTTTTACGGTCATTGTTAATGGTTGTTACTTGTTTTGACATTTAGCTAGTTTGTTATTGAATACTTTTCTCGAATTAATAGAGTTAAGAGGAATTTTAGGATGAAAAGATGGTGTTTGATCTTACTTCAAAGTGTATATTATATGTCAAGTTGTGTGTTTTGGAAATTTTTGTAATAAATGTCAAAAAATTGTAGGAAGTTGAATAAGTTTTGAGATATCTTATATTTTTATATTGGTGTAGAGTTTTATTAGTGTGTACAAGTAATTCGTTTGTTTTTTAGAATACTAAAGAATTTCAAATGACAGAATCCAGAAGTTTTAGTCAATTCCAGATAAATATTGTTTTGTATTTTTGGGTTCAAATTCATCGAAGCTATTCATCATTGACAATTTTGACTTGTCACTACTCTATTGCAAAGGTATCTTCATGGAAACTGCTCTAAAAAATTAGAGAGATAAAGGACTGGATCTAATCCATTTTGAAACCTTAGAGGTTTTGGTTTGGTCTAGCAAACAAATCTATAATCTGAAATGGAAATGGCGAAGACTGATCAGTACATCAAATCGACATTTCTTGTCGTATTACTTTATGTCAATTTAGCAGTAGGTGTCAATGGGGATATTAAAGTGGGTTTGTGTTTGAGGTTGTCAGAGATGCAATCCTGGGGATATTAAAGTGGGTTTGTGTTTGAGGTTGTCAAAGATGCAATCCTAGAGTAGATCCTGGACTCAATGGATACATTTCCACGATTGCTTCGTCCAGGTCCACCACCAACAACATAGCAGAGAAATATAACCCAGTATCAATCCCAGCCTTCATTGGTTTGATGTGATCGATAGAGAGAAACAAATACATTTCCACGATTGCTTCGTCCGGGTCCGCTACCAACAACATAGAAGAGAAATATAACCCAGTATCAATCCGAGCCTTCATTGGTTTGATGTGATTGACGGAGAGAAATCGAGATTAGAAACCATCTTCCCAAACACTGTTTCTTTTGTTGATATCCTCGCATTTGTTGCTAGAGATATTACTCAAATTTGTAACTACCTCTATTTCATTGTTTAAATGGCATATTCAATAATTTGTCTAAAATATTTCAATTTTCAATGTTTAAATGGCACAAATAACAAAGTTTGTTTTAAATGAAAGTAGGACAAGAGACTTTGGAGGTTATATTTTTACAGAGAGGGTTTTGTTTATCCATTATATGATACAATATCAAGCGACAATGTGTATTTCAATTTAACTCAATAACATATTTACAATGTGTATTCCAATTTAGCTCAATAACATATTTAGTTGCTATTATTGTTGAAAAGCCAATAATATTTTCATAAGTTTGGCTCAAAAAGGAATGGAATTATTTCACTATCTTTAGATATCTCCACTATCCCTTCCCTACCTTCGATGTAAACCAACTAACACGGAGATTTGCATTCAAAGGTCAGGAGGAGATGGTTATGCTCTCGAGTAAGTACTGTTTTTTTTTTTAACTTATTGATGTTGGTATATAAATATTCGATGTAAACCAGCTAACACAGAGATTTGCATTGAAAGGTCAAGAGGAGATGGTTATGCTCTCGAGTAAGTACTAATTTTTTTTAACGTATTAATGTTGGTATATGAATGTTTTTGAAGTAAGACACTATATAGATTAGTTACACTTTGACTAACACAATATCATTTGAGGCAAGGACATTGCTACTATAGTAACACTTTTTTTATTTTCATAAGTATTCTCATTATTCTTTTAGGAAAACTAATCAATTGATATATATATTATCGTTTAATCAACTAGAAATGTTTTGTTGGATGTGTTCATAGTGCGTTATATGATCATTATACTAATTTTATTTATTTATGAGTAAATTTGTAATTTATTAAAAAAGTTCTTAAATGATGAGCAAATATAGGTTTCAAGATTTTATATTTACAATTTTAAATTTTTGGTAAACTTAACTTCAATAAATCTGAACTTAAAATTAATATCCTAACAATTATAAACCTCTTAGTTTCAAAATCTTTGTTCTTTATTTATTTTAAGATTGATTATTTTTAATGTTCTAAATAAAACATTTATGTTAATAGATAGCTAGTTAAATATACACTAATGCACATTCTATGTTTTACCTACATCCATTTTTGCACTTAATCATATGTTATGATTTGATGGCAAAACATTAATGGATTATTGAATCAGATTGATAAAATTAATGTTATAATTTAATGCAAGAGAGCCTGAATTAGAGAGAAAATGGAACTATTATATAAATGATAAAATTATGATAGAATATATCATAATTTGGTGTAAAAGAATTTCTTAATTAAAAGTAAATTAAAGAGAAATTGAGTACATAAGAATGGGGTATTTTGGTACTTCAAACCAAAATAAGGGTACTTCAAACCCTATAATAAGGGTGATTATTCATGATATAGGTAAAGGTATTGTCCTTTCGCACTTTTTTATCCGTGGCTTTTGAACCCAAACTTGAGATCAATTAAAGAAGTTTTCCAAATACAATTATAATGGTAGTGTTTTATAAAAACAAGCCTCAGTTCCATCGTTGTTGACGGTGTTGCATATAATTGTTCTCAATTGGATGTGCACTATTTTCTTTTAAATGATTATTCTTTAATTATGATGGTGTTGCCTATAATTGTTCTAAATTGGATGTCCACTAATTTTTTTTTAAATGATTATTCTTTATAAAATTAATATCAAGATTAAATTTTGTAAAAAGTAAAAAGAAAATAATAAGAAATTATTTATTATTTATATTAAATTTTGTAAATTTTTTTAATGAGAAATCTTTGATTATCAAATTATAGAGTTTGATTTTTTTTTAAAATATAAATATAGTATACTGTGGCATTCATTTTATTTTAAAATTTCTATATTTTGATTTTGATTTAAATTTTGTTAAAGAAAAAACTTAATGAGAAAACTTTGATTGTCTAATTATAAAGTTTGATTTTTAATTTTAAATAGAGTATAATGTGGCATTCATCTTAGTTTAAATTTTTTATATTGTTTGTCTTGTTTTATGTAAATAATGAATTATATAAGTAATAAATTATAGAGACTATTTTGGTTATGGAAATAAGGTTTAATGTTTAATAAAGTTTATGAAAATAAAACTTAATATTTAATAAAATTTAATAAATATTGTAAATAAATTAAAATAAAGTTTAATGTTTAATAAAGTTGTATTTATTTGTTATTTTGTTACTTAATTAAATATTGTAGATATATTATTGAATAAAATTTAATATTTAATAAAAAAATATTAAATATTATAGACATATTAAATTTATTCAATAATTTATATTATGTTTTTATTTTAATTTATTTTATTTTATAAAAAATTGAAAATATTTTTAAAATATGAATTATTATTTTGATAGTGAAATTGTATATATATTTATGTCAAATATAGAAATAATTCTAACATGTAATTTGTTCCCAAACCATTACAATAGTTGTTTACAATTTTAAGATTAAAAGGTGT
>SNQJ01S0022878.1:18332-47386 GCA_010110895.2 Picea sitchensis | reverse complement strand
TCATGGATTATTATGAGAATGGAGTACCAATGTTTAATGGTCAGAATGGTTTTAAGTATGAGATGTGGAGTAGAAGGACAATAGTAACTTTACAGGCACATGGACATTATATTTGGCTATCAAGTGTTACAGTATATGATAGTTCAAAAAGGGAAAAGACTACAACCAAGAAGGAATTGAAGAAGAATAACAAAATAGCAATGGATTTCATCTGGGAAGGATTACCTAATCCTGTAAGAGAAAAGGTTGGTAATATTCATCAGCCAAAGAACTTTGGAATAAGTTACATGACATATATTCTTCACCCATCGTAGATTCAGAAAATGCCATATAATATGCAGATACAGATCAAGAAGAATTATGTTCACCATGTCAAACAGATTTAAAAGATCAAGAGTACATAATCACCAGAGGTATGTTGTTTTGTTTTAATTGTGAAAACATGGACATCTTGAAATAAAATGCCATGAAGGAAGTGAGACAGAAAAACTAATTGAAAAGGAAGAAAATTATGAAACATAATTGATTAGTTATTTAGATGAACTAAGAGAAGAAAACAAATCACTCAAGAAAGAATCGATGAAACAAAAGTAAATTGTTCACATTTTTTAAGAAGCCCAATAGGTCATCGAGAACTTAAGAAGTCAACTAGAAGAAGCTATAAATATCGAAGAAAATCTTGAATATCAAAAGCAGTATTTGGAAGCCAACATAGAAGAACAGAAGGAAGAAGAAGAAATGAGAGAGAAGATATTGACAGATCATCTTAAGGAAAGAACTAACGATATAAATTAGCTTGAGGCAGAGTTTGGTCAAGAAGAGAAAGGACTTGAAGAAGAAATAATCACATTAAAAATTCTGCTTGAAGAAGCAAAAAGAACATAAGAAGTCATGAAGTCTCAGATAATGAAGAAATAAGAAGAGGTTGAGAATCTTGAAGAAGAATTTGTCACATTGAGAAATAAAATCGTCAAGCTCAACAAGAACGTTGAAGAGACAGAAACATCCACATCAGTTATAGAGAATGAAGATAAGCACTCTAGGTTGCTAGAAAAGAAGAATGGAGAAAATAGAAAGAGTTATGCAGAAGTACTCAAAGGAAGGAATCATGGTCAATCAGAATCTAAGAAAACTATTGAAAATACATCTTCAAGAAGACCATCCATGTTCAAGCCACAAAGAAGCTTCAATCATGATCATGATCAGTCAAGGCAAAAATTCAGAAGGACTATGCCACAAAAAATATCATTCACTCCTAGGTATGCAAATTTATTTTATGGTCATTATTTTTATTGTACTAACTTTGGACATAAGGTTGCAGATTGCAAGGATTATAAAATAAATGTTCAAGCAAGAAATTCCTATATGTCCCCACGTAACATTGAATGTTACAAATTTCATAACTATGGACACATAGTTAGTGATTGTAGAAGCATGATCGATACTTCCATGAAAGAGAACACTGATATCAGATGTAATAAAGTGTGGATAAGAAAACATGAAGAACATGTGAACAAAGACCAGGTCCCAGAGATCGCAAGATTGGCAATAAAGCGAGATGAAAACAATTCTACAGAGAAAAAGAAAGATGTCAGATACAGAAAGGTTTGGAAAATAACTGAAAGAAAAGAAGGACAGGTAAGTAAGGAACAAGTTCAAAAGATTGTACTTTCAAGAATTGTAGTGAAATATGAATCCAAGAACAGAAAGAAAGAAGTCATATCTTAGAGAGATGATGAATCTACCAATGAATATGATGATGAATATACCAATGAAGATGATGATGAATACACATTAGAGCAGGAATTGTGCTAAGCCATCCGGATTAGAGACTCCCAGGTAATATGAATATTAGACAGGGGAAGTTTATGCGATAGTTGTGACAGACCAAAGAACCATCCTTTGAGCAGCTTGCAAAGTTTGAGAAGACATATCCAGAGCAATCAGTTAGCAAAAGTACAATTTGATAGATTAATCAAGACTTCATGATAGTATAGTGATAAATGGGTCAGCATTATAGACAGTTGCGCAAGTAGAGTCTTGGACAGTATGGAGAGAGATGGATTTGTAAGAATATTTAGTAGGCTTGGACATATATATGACAGTGGACGAGAGCATGGATTCATAGATTGGTTCAGAGAGTGGCTTAGAGACAAAGGAACATTATCATAATAGATGATAATTACACAGGAAATGGCTCGAACAATGCTGATGGATTCCAAATTGATAGATATTTTTTGGACACATGCAGTGCATACAACAGTTCACATTCAAAACAGAGTAATTCTCAGAAAAAAACAATGAGCAAACTCCCTATGAACTATGGAAAGGAAGCGCATACAAAAACCTCTACATCAAGGTAACTCAAGGTAGTATTTTATTAATTGAAATCTATATTGATGATATTGTTTTTGGAGGTACTAATGACAGATTAAGCCAGAAATATTCAAAGGATATGCAGAATGAATTTGAAATATCATTACTTGGAGAACTATCCTTCTTTCTAGGTCTTCAAATATGTCAAAGAAACCAAGGAATTTTTATTTCTCAAACTAATTATATCAGAGAAATGCTAAAGAGGTTCGGAATGGAAGATTGCAAACTAGTTACCACTCTTATGAAAACCAGTTACAAGTTGAGCAAAGATGATGATTCAAAGTCTATAGACCAGAGGCAATACAGGGCAATGCTTGGTAGCTTACTATATGTGAAAACATCCAAACCATATGTAATGGAGGAAGTTGGACAGGTGGCACGATTTCAAGCAGCACCAAAAGAATCACATGTATTAGCACTGAAAAGTATTTCCAGATATCTCAAAGGAACATAAGAGTTTGGATTATGGTATACAAAAGGAAAGGATCTATCACTTATTGCCTACACAGATATAGATTGGGCAGGTTGCATTGATGACCGACAAAGCACCAATGGATCAACTTTCTACTTGGGTGAGTGTTTAGTATCATGATTAAGTAAGAAACAATCATCAATATCCTTATTTACAGCCGAGGCAGAGTATATTGCAACAACAACATGTTGTACACAGGTTCTATGGATGAAACAAACTCTGACAGATATACAAGTTGAGTATGATGAACCCATTCCAATCTATTGTGATAATACAAGTGCCATCAATATATCAAAAAACCCGGTGATGCACTCCAAAATGAAACATATTCCAATCAAGTATCACTTTCTATGGAAACATGTTCCAGAGAAGAACATCAGAGTTAAAGATGTGGGAAAAACAGAAAAAGTGGAAGACATATTTACAAAACCGCTTCCACGGGAAGCCTTTGAGTATCGTCGCCAGAGACTCGGAGTAATTTCTACTCCAAAATGAATGATTTTGAATGTTTATATTAAATGTCTTAGATTTACACGAGGAAGCACCATAAAGAGGACAATTCAGGTTGGGAGATCAGTTTTAGAAAGATTTCATTCACGGGAAGTATCCCCAAGGACAATTTAGTTAGGGGGAGCAACCCCAAATGGAAAGATACATTTTCCATTAATGACAAAGGGGGAGAGATTTATCAGATGCAAGATAGAAATGCTTGGAGAGAGAGCACAGAGGCATGTAGATAGGGGGAGAAGCTCCAAGGAGAGTTCAATTAGGGCGAGCAGCTCCAAAGGGAGATACCCTTTTCCATTGATGTCAAAGGGGGAGAGATAGAAACATTGATGAGGAGTATAAGCATGAATTTTATCATGACTAAGTGTTTCCATCAATGTTGGTGTTGCCATCAATGCCAAAGGGGGAGATTGTCAGCCAGTTGGCTTAGGTTGATGGACAATTAGTATGGATTATTGGTTGTCCTTGATGTCAACTATTGGAGAGTGATATTGTAGATTGATTTCAACCCTTAATGATTGATGTCAACCCTTGGAGAAAGTCCGGTAGCGAATTCTGGTAGCACAAAGGTTTGGGTAATGGAACCAAGTTTTTTTATGTATAACGATATGAGTTTTAATATATTTGAAGGTAAGACTATTCTATATGGATATTACATGTCATTCCATTTCCAGTGGTATTTGGAACGTCACATAACTCCTCACGGATAGAGATTTATGGCCATGACAAGTTGGAGAACCCAGGTTTGTGTAATGGACCCAAGTTTGTTTGATGGATAATGGTATGAGTTTTGATATATTTGCAGGTAAGAATATTCTATATGGATATTACATGTCATTCCATTTCCAGTGGTATGTGGAATGTCACATAACTTCTCACGGTTAGAGATTTATGGCCATGTGAAGTTGGAGAACCCCCGTGAGCCATCTAGAAGCCCAAAAAGGTCAAAGTAGTCAAAGTGGTTCAAGAGGTTTTAGAAGGTAAATAATAAATTGAAGTGATGAGTGTACTATAAGTCAAATTGAATACAAAATAAAGTATTTAAATAATAATTTTAATGGAGAAATTACTATGTTGACAAGTGGTTAGAAGTGGGTTAACCCTAAAATAAGGAAAGTGGGTTAAGATGGTTAAAAGGTAACCCCTTGAGGAAGCTACATGAAAGTATAAACAAGAGGCAAGGCTCTCTCATTTTATACACACTTGAGCATATTGAATATCTACAAGTGACTGAGGTAACCAAAGGATATCTAAGTTGAATTTCAAAGGGAAGGTGAAGTAAAGAAGGCCGAAATTCAAGGGAGGATAAATTCTTTTGATGATGCTTTCTAAGGTATGTTATTTATAGGTCATCTCACCATTTTCGCAATAATTTTTGTTCAAGAATGATTTAGACCATGAAATTGGGAGGCAATTGAGGAAACATATCCAAGTAACTGTGGTACACATTTCATCTTTTGGGTCGTTTTATTTTTGGAGTTACACTCCGTGGAAAATAGGGTTTTTGGGTAGTCCTGAAACTAGTCTAAAACATGTGTTTCGGGTAAAAACGTCATAACTTATTCATAACAGATACAAATTTAGTAAGACAAAATGTTTTGGTTATAGTACAGTCTATAGTATTCCGTGTACAATTTTCAAATCCATAAAACAAATATTCCATGTGGGGAACGCTCTACAAGTTCGCTCTCTAGAATGAGCCAGAATTCAACAAAGTATGTCATTTTTTCCATAACTCCTTTTCTGAGAGGTTCCAAGAACTGAAACCTAGAGAAATTGCATAAAACACACTGAATAACATTGTATACTATTTTCAGATCTTTATTCATTACAGGTACATAGTTATGTTTATTTCAAGTTAGGGTTGTTGACTAATCCAAAACTAGTCATGTGAGACTAAAGTAAAGTTTGATGAAAATGCTAGTCTCTTGTTGTTAAAGTTAAAGAAGGTTTGCAGGTATGTGATCATATACACTAAGTCTATTACAGAGTTACAAATAAGATTTGGATGATGGAATTGATGAGGGCTTTTGGTTGAGGTACATGTTGGGTACATGGTTGAGACAAGTAGTTGATGAGTTGGCACATACATGAGGTGTATAGTTGATGATGTTGGTACATCTTGATGAGTCATAGTTTATGTGTATTTGATGCATGTTTGGTACATAATTGGTGCATGGTTGATGCACTCATTGATGGTACATGTTGAGGTACAGGTTGGTGTATGTTTGATGCACTTGTTTATGGTACAGGTTGAGGTATAGGTTGGTGCATGGTTGATGCACTTATTTATGGTACAAGCTGATTACAGGTTGTTTGGTATAGGTTGGTGCATGGTTGATGCAATTGTTTATGCTATAGGTTGATTATAGGTTGTTTGGTACATTTTGGTGCATGGTTGGTGCACTTGTTTATGGTACATGTTGATTACAGGTTGAGGTACAAGTTCATGCATGTTTGATGCATGGTTCAACTTAATGGTACATGTTCTTATAGGTTGATTACAGGTTGATTGGTGCAGGTTTACAACAGTATATCTCACAGTGATAGTGTGACAGTGGTTCCATCATTATACTTCTACGTCGGGGTGGTTGGACGGGGCAAGGAAAGGTGGTTGTAGCCACGTTCTGGTTGTAGCCAGAGAACATAGGGGGTTGTAGCCTCCTTCTAGTTGTAGTCAGATAATTGGGGAGTTGGATCTTCCCTCAGATTGTAGCCTAAGAAAATAGGGGATTGGAGCCTCCTTCTAGTTGCAGCGGGAAAATAAAGGAAGTTGGTGCTTACATTGAATGTAATTCTTAAAGACATATAAGAAAAAACATTATGTGGTTTTCTCCCGCTTTGGGTTTCCACGCAAAACACTGGTGTATTGTGTATGTGTGTGATTGCTCATTTGTTCATTGTTTATTTACTCTTCAAATGTTGGATAATAATGCTACATTGATATAACACTTTCATTTTATGGTGAAAAAGGATTAAATTTCTCTATTATTGATTCACCCCCCCTCTCAGTAATCAAACAAAAAATTCCATGATCTAGTTCTACTCTCCCTTTTTCAGTGACCTCAATTGGAGAGTCATGTCCCATGAGGATAGATGGACCATTGCATGCAATCAAAGAAGATAAGATATCTTGTGTGGCATCCATTTGGCGGGATTCACTGAAATCCACGATCCAAGCATAAGGTGAAGAGTGAAAATCAAATAATGCATGATGATTACCTTTGGGACCATGATATTTTGGATTCTTCTTGGAACCCTCAGGAATTTGGTCCCCAAGGTTTTTCTTTTGAATAATTTGAGTCATAAGGTCTATTTGTTTCTTCATTCATGCAGGTTCTCGATGGAATCCTGTATTGTAGTAGGTACACTTCTATCCTTTCTTCCCTTTTCCACTTTTGGATACTAAGGAGTCATTGAAGGGTTTGGAGTACCCTTCCTTCTTTTGTTCTGCATGTGCCTTTTATTTTACTTTCTTTTTATATTTTTGATGTTGAGAATTGTTTCCATCATGTGCAACAAGTGCATGCGCTTTGGAGTTTTTTTATTACACCCATATTGATGAGTTTGTCTTTCTCCTGAATCAAGGCCTCAATGAAGGTCTCCAAAGAGGGCATAGTACACGATGCTCCAGCAGTCAACCTCTGAGTGTGGAAAGTAGAAACACAAAGTGAATAATCTAGACCAAGTTTTGAAAAACTGGTGAGAACCATTCACTTTTCCTCCTTTGATTTATCAACTCTGCAAGCCTTGATTTGCAACAACAAATCCTTGTACCCTGTGAAGAAATCTTGAATGTTTTCAAATATTTTTGAATATATGGAAGTAATTCCACCTCAAGCATGTGGCCTCTCATCTCATCTTGTTTTCCAAAGTTTCCTTCCATGGTGGTGTATATCTTGTTTGGATCTTTGCAAGAAGATACATGAAACAACAACTCAAGGGATGTGTGCATGTAGAGGGCTATGTAAGCCTCATCCATTCTATTGAGGTATTTGTATTTTTCAATGACTGATGTGGGTTTTGTTTCTGTAGCCATGTTTAACATGTACAATCCTCTACTTCAGAGAAAAATATTCATATTTTTGTTCCATTCAAAGTAGTTGTACGGTGTTAGCATGACATATGATGAAGATTCCATTAATCTCGCATTCTTCAATATTTAGTTCCTACAAATAAACAATGTTGGTGCGCCTTCTTCCTAGTGGCATGTGGGCTCTGATACCATGTAGAATGTGGTGAATACCTACACAAGAGATCCAACTAGCAGAAGAATGAACACAACTTGCAAAATAGAGAATACGAGAGAAAAATTGGAGAGAAAAGAATAATAATTGTATTAACCAAATGAATGAATGATAATTTACACATGATATACTCTACATAGCTCAACTAATGCGCACTAGAAGATAAGCCAATTGATCCATATTTATGAGTAGAATGAAATGAAACATAGATCTATAATATTAACACAGAGATGCAATGAACAATAACATAGATACAATGAAACTTGACTTCTATTCAATAAAGAAATATGTTGAAATTTTGAAATGCATAATGAAATAATATCGCTCAAATGGTGGTAGATAATCTCTAAGAAGAGATGTGGCGGCTACGCGCATTCGTATAAGCACATTACAATGAGGCCTCCAGAAATTTTTAGCATTAAGAAGTAATGAGAAAACCCTAGACATCCAAAAACATAACACTAGGAGATGAAGTGCCAAAATTCATGTGGGCCCCGATGGGGTAAGTTGGTACATCAACTTCTTGGGGTCATAGCTTTTGCATACGATCTTTGTTTTAGGTGCACAATAGCCCGTTGGAAAGGTCTATCCAAGGAATATACATGTTTACATAACACTGTGACTTTGTCTACAATGTGACTGTGGAGAGCCCAAAAAACGTTGTTTAGGGCCTCAAAACGACCTCGGAATTTTAGTACCCAAAAAGATAGAAACAAACTGCCAAGTTGAAAACTGTATGTGAGACAATTGGAATAGGTGGGTGGCCACTGATATCCACCTGGATCAATCCTCCCCCCTTAGGAAGAAATGGTTTCAATTGCGTTGAGATCCCCCATTAGACGAGGAAAGTTTTGTTGAATTTGGCCCTGGGTGAGCCACTTGCCTTGGTGTAGGAGCTGCCTCACTTTGACAACACGATAAAGTTGAAGCCTCTTTTGGAAAGTTCCCTTGACCTGTGTGTCCACAAGTTGATCAGTGGATTCTTGTTCCATGCAGTCAGGGTTGAGCTATTTCGATGTCAACTGTTATGCTACCTCTAAGGTGTCCAATAATGGTGGAAAGTATGGTCGAAGGAGGTCCACATTAAACACTGGGTGCAAGCCAAGGAAGGGGGGAATGTTAAGCTCAAAAGCATTGTCACCCACATCCTTGGTGGTTGTGTAAGTTCCATAGTGGAGTGGACAAAGCTTCTGATGGGGTATTGTAAGGCGTTCTTTCTGCAAGTGCATCCAAACTTCATCTCTCACCTAAAAATTGTGTGGCACCCGATGTTGATCATGGCACTACTTGTACTTGGCATTGGACTTCTATAAAATATCATGAACCTGTTGGTAGATATTCTAGATTCGTTTAATGAACCGAGTGAATTTGTCAGCTTCCATTTGAGCATGAGAAAATTCTACCTATGTGGATGCAAGGTGGGTGCAACATCTATGGGACCCAATGGTTGAAATCCCAAACCCACCTGAAAGGGGATATGGTTAGTTGAGCTATGTATGGCTCTGTTGTAACTGTGTTGAACATAAGGAAGACTCTCATCCCATGTGTGTGGATGCTTGAAATTGCACATGTGTAAGATATGCACGATCATCATGTTGACGACCTCATTTTGGCCATCCTTCTGGGGGTGGAAGGCAGTGGATTTAGTGAGCTTGGTGTCCAGTAGTAACCAGAGGCTCAACCAGGAGGTGTTGAGAAATTGGTTGTCTCGATCTAAGACGATGGTTTTGGTATCCCAAAATGTACCCACACTCGTTCGAAAAAAAGCTCGAAAGTGGCCTCCATTGTGATGCTCTTCTTGCAGGCGACCAGAATCGTCATCTTGGAAAATTGATCAATAACCACAAAAACATAATCATTTCCTTGCTTGATTGAAGGAAGGCCCGACATGTAGCCCATCGAGATGGATTCCCAGAGTCTGTCAGGAGTAGGAAGAGGGATGTACATGCTTTTTTTCTTAATGGCTAGTTTGGAAATGGTGTAGGCAGTGTAGGACCTGATATACTTGCTAAGATCCTACCGAAGTTTTCGCCATTAGAAATTTTGTTTCAACACTACCACTGTCTTTTCTACATCAAAGTGTCCTGCCACCCGACTATAGTGAGCTTCCCAAATCAGCTTCATTCGCTCGCATGATGGGACACAAAGATGGCCCATATGGCACAACAACTCGTCTTGAAGATGGAAATTAGTGACATGTGTGTTTGCGCCCAACATACGGTAGGTAGTGGTGAATTCAAGATCTCTCTCATAGATTTGGGGCCATCCGGAGGTCTCATGGCCATAGGAGTGTAGCACTATGGTTAATGCTGCAATTGGAGGTCGGTTGAGGCAGTCTACGACATGGTTGGTGCTCCCTGTCTTATACTTGATGTTGAGATGGAACTGCTGCAAGTATATGGACCACTTCTGATGGAGTTCATTCTGCAATTTGACTTGTGTCTACATGAACTATAGATGCTTATGATCAGTGACGATGATTGTCTCCTTCTCGAGAGTGCAATGCCTCCACTGGTGGCAGGCTTGTATAATGGAGTACATTTATTTATCGTAAGTGGGGTACTTACTGATGGCATCCGATAGTGTTTCACTATGATACGACACAGGATGTCTTTGTTGAGTGACAAATGTGCCCACAACATAGTCTGAAGCATCTGTCTCAATCTCAAAAGGTTGTTGCAGGTCGGGTAACGAGAGCACCGGGGTTGAGCACAAGCGTTACTTCAAATCATCGAACGTTATTTTTTGTGACTGGACCCACACAAAATTTTACTTGCCACCACCCTTAGTCACTTGGATAAGGGCCCATGCAATATGGAAGAATCCCAACATGAACCTGCGAAATAAATTGGCAAGGCCTAAGAAGCACCAAAGCTCAGTCAGTGTTGTCAGGGTCGACCAGTCATGAATGACCTGGATCTTGGTTGGATTGACATGCACCACATGCTCATCAGCAATGGAGCCTAGGTATTGGACCCTGTTCATGCCGAAGGAGCATTTTTTCAAATTTGCATATAGCTTGTGTTGCCACAGAGTGTGTAGAACATGTTGCAAGTGTTCCGCCCAACTATTGTTGAAGAAAGGATGTCATCCAAATACACCACCACAAAATAATTGGTGAAAGACCACAAGATATCATCCATCATCCTCATGAAAGTTGTTGGGGCATTTGTCAAGCCAAAGGGATGAGAAACATGTTAGCCCTCCAAGAGTCACTCTAGGTTGTAATTCAAGTGAGCTTGGTAACATAAGAAATTATTCATTAAAAAGATCTTGAAAGGTGGATCAAATTGATGACTGTCAAATACTCATTCCCTCAAAACACATATAAACAAATTCTGACAAATAAGGCCGTCACTGAAATGATCAGATAATTATAAACTTTGAAAATATATGGAGAAATCTACCATATCAACAAACTCATGCATACTAAAACAATATATGAAGGGTTAACTACAGCAGGAAAGATATCTGCGATCTTTGCTCATCAACACAATGAAACAAAGACTTCTATCAATTATCAAATGAACATAAGAAGAGATGAATTATGCATTCACTCATAAACACAATAAGAGATGAAAAGAAGATGGAAGTCTGATCAAATTCTAGTGAAACAACTCAGATTCAGATATGTATTCATTAAAGTCTAAGTACAACAGAGTCTTGCTAAGTCTTCAAATTCGAACCCCTCTCGGGTCTCCCTTAAACCCATTACAAATCACAGCTTAAATACCAATTATAATAAACTAACTGCCCCTAATTTATGGCAACATATCTAATTAAATCATAAGAATAATAAACAGAGTTGTAATGTTTCTCGAATTGTTTTGGAAATGCTGATTAAATCTTTTTAGAGTGGGAATGATCCTCATTTGATGAATCCCCTGCCACATGCTTTGGATAAATCCGAGCCACCCCCAATGAACGATAAAGCTGCCAACTGTACCTTTAAATGCTGAGAGCTGCCCTGAATCATGGGATTTGATTTCAAAAAGATATCGAATGGCTTATATGGAATCTGGATTGTCAACTATCTTCCATGAAATATGGGATTACCGTCTTTGACTGATGATATAACTTGCTGATTTGATGCCATGAATTGTGGGATAATCTGCCACCTGGTAGAATATTTCTTAACAAATCTGGAACTGACTGCCTCGAATCTTTGCTTGATCTGGATCTCATGCCTTCGAAAGAACATTAGCTAACAAGTGTTGAAGTTACGCTAATTTCAGATAATCTTTAATGATGACTTGACATGCTGGCTTCTTAACAATATTCATAAACCATTCATCCTTAATCATTTTCCGTAAGTATTGATCGTTTGATAACCAAAACTATGAGTGTCTTTGTCATCCTTGTAACAAAATTGCTTCACCGCCAGTCTCACGAATGCTTATTGGCATCATTTGAGAAGGTGTTGCTAATTAGCTATCTTGCCATTGAATTTGATTTCTCTCTACTCCTCTGCCAAGGCTCTTTCTCTGTCATAATCATACTTTTCCCATGCACAAAGTTTTTTTCAAATCTTGGATTGAATTGCTTGATGAGCATTGTCTTCTTCTTTTTCCACCTGTGATCACTGGTTGACTGGGTGGATACGATCTGAACATGCCATCGCAGCAAATTGAGACAGCTTATGCATTTCCAAACTCTAGGTGCTGTCGATTTCAGAATTTAGGTTCACATCTAAATATGCATATAATTCATCTGTGCGCTATTTGGGGACCTGCAAGATGAAAGAGAAACAAACAAGGCGATGCTTTCTTAATAACATTCTTTCTAACTTTCTCAGAATCCCACACATTTAAGTAACTATCCTCTGTTGCGCTTCCAAACACAGATGCGGCAAAGAACGAAAATTGTCTGGACACCACTGCGCACAAAGAACGAAAATTGAATGACCTTCAAATGTATTCACAGGTGAGGCAACTTCACTAGATGTAATCTGTCGGCGATCAAAGATGCGCACTGAGTTATCAGTAGACCCAGTCAAGATTAGATTCTCATCATGAGGATTCCAATCAACACAATGAAGGTCAACATTATGCGCTTTCTCCACCATAATAACTGGTTTATTACCAGTTCGAGCATCCCACAAAATAAGAGCAGAGTCATCAACCACGCTACAAAACTCCTATGCATTTGAAGGACCAAATGCGCATCGTCAACCGTATCTTTATGCTCGATTTTCAGGGGTAGTTTCAAGTATGCGAATGTGTGACTTGTAGAATGAGGTGAAGAAGGCTGCCAAGTTGGATAAATGCCTATTATTCACTTAAACCATTCGCATAGGCCTCTAGGATATTTTTCCCAGGTGGAAGTATGTTCTGCAACCTCTGTTAAGCACTGCAGAGCCAAGTTTTTGTACTTCGCCCCAGGGAAACGATTTAGTGAAGTATCAAGCAGAGGAGACTCGAATATATAACCAAGAGGAATCCATGAATAAAAAACATGGAGTGTAGCCAAATTTTCCCTTATAAGTTCAGGTCGCTGCGATATCGACAATACATAAAGACATAACTCATGTATGAGTCGAAACTCACTGTTCAAAGACTGCTTGAATTCTTTCTTGAAGAGATTTGGAATGTTTTCATCATCAAATGGTAAATTTCCACAAAGAAACGCAATACAATATAACTCCACAACTCCAAACATCTACCTCCAGCCCTTTGTTCTGGAAACTGGTAAACTGAGGTCACGATTTGTTATGACTGTCTTCCTTCTTTGCGCATAGGTGGGGAGGATAGTTAATTCACCTTGACAACATGCAACACGTTCTTTACACAACGAACAATTTCGGCATGAGGGTGATGTATCATCCTTCTTGCCTGCCCAATGGAGAATTCCACCTAAGACCGGGACACATGTGCTCTATGGCATTATGATAAAAAGGACTGGAACCATGGACGACATTATATATGAACCACGTAACCTGCAAACTCTGCAAACACCTGTAGCTTTCCCTCTGCGATCACTATTTCCACTTCAATCACCAAGATGTGCGCTTAATGACTCATAGACTTCTCGTCCTCATTCCCTAGAATGTGGTTGACACCTCGACACTTGCAAATTGAAGCCCAAGCTACCTTCATTCTTAGAGCACCTGGCATAAGGGTTTTTTTTTCAACTGTATTTGTTTTTTTCTTTATTTTACTCATGAACACAATCCCACATGAATCAGAGATTCAAAAATTATAACCTTTATATACGCTGACGCTCATTAGAATATTACAATGAGACATGTAGAATGGCATCGTTCTTAGTAATGATTGTTAGGCTTTGGATATTGAATTGTGGACTTGATATGTGTGTTAGCTCATGCACTTGGCCCTTCGGTTTAGGATTAGGTATAAAACACTCAAGCATACACCACTTCTTGGCCAAAGTTATAAAAATGTATATTTTATTTGAAAATATGGAAACCTATAAAAGCAAAGGCGCCATGCAGGTTATATGTCAACAATCATACGGTTTCTAGGTCTAAACTGAGAATAAAAGCTCATGAGACTCGATGAAGGACTTGAATTCTCAATGGAAGAATGCAAATCAGGTTATATGTCAACAATCATAGAGTTTCTAGGTCAAAACTGAGAATAAAAGCTCATGAGACTTGATGAAGGACTTGAATTCTCAATGGAAGAATGCAAATTTACCAATACATTTTGAGTGCTAACATCTAGCTCCAACTGGGATGGAGACCTCCCTGCGAGGCTCCAAGAACTCGACAGACCATGTGCCTTTACCATTGGGCCATGGAGTCAACTGTGCAACCATTCTTTGAACACCTTCAAAACCTGCCTTTATTCAAACAAACTAACTGCTACTTCTGCTATAAATTGAAGGAAAACAAATGTTAGGGAAGCGAGCTTATTTCTTATGCTACCCTACTTCTAACCAGTTCTGTAAATTGGTCAAGTAAAGGCAGACTTCCATAACATCCATTCAAGTAGTTTGATGATTGAAATGATCTTGTCTTTACCACTGATTAATAGAAAAAATCTGAAATATAACAGCAGTGATAGAAACTTCTTCAAGAAACCATACTCACCCGTAAGTGTTGATGAGTAAATGAAATCTGAAATTTTCAAGTGATTTGAAACATATGACTCCATCAAGGCTGCGACTGGATCCTTGAAACCAAGATAAAAAACATACTGATCCACAGAAAAAGGCTGCTCATCCATGACTATCTCTTGGCTTGAAAATTGATAACCCCCTAGATCCCTTGTGATCGGATCTTGATCATCAGTAGGAACAATTGCCTCTTCAGAATAATGATCATAAGATGATGATAAAATAGGATTTACCGCATACTGATTATGATCAACTAGAAACATGTAATTAATTATACAATCATTAGTCTCCACATAATCAAAATGGTTTGAAAACTGATCATCAACTTGACATGCATACCTATTCATAGAAAAAAATGTAAACACTGAAGAATCTGATTCCCAATCTGACATATACTCACACTCTTCTTATTGTTCTAGATATGCTTCATACTCATTGCCTTCTTGCTCAAAATCTGAAACATATTGACAATTCCTTTGCTCATGTGCATGCAAATTTTCAAAGAAAACCTGATCTCGAACTCTCTTGGAAGCACAGATGTTCTCCTCAATTTCTTGGACATCTTCAAATAAGCATGCTAAGGATGAAGACTTCCTTTCTCTCAGGAGAAGGACAAGGTCTGGATATTGAGCCATAACATAGAACACCATGGAAGCAGTTTCTGTAGGCCAGATCTCCAAAGGCATGTCATGATAAATGTTGTAGAACCTTCTATTTAAGACAGACAAGACTTCATCTTCGCCTCTCTTCAAAGCATAAAAATCAACGAGGTACAAATCAAGAGACGTGTTCTCACCCCAATGCTTTGAAAAATCATTGGACAACTCACTCCAAGAACCAATGGAATCATCTCTCAAATCCTTAAACCATACTGTAGCATCTCTAAACAAAGTTTTAGAGAACAACCTCATAGTAACATCATCATGAATAATCTCAAATTGATCAATAAAATTTTCAAAGGCCCCCAAATGCCTCTCGATTGCGACATGATCCTCTCCAGAAAAATGGGGAAGATACTCAAGGAAATCAAGAGGATAAGGATGAAGGAGATATGGCAGCTTTAAAGATCTAAACATCTTCATCCTGATTCTAGTTTGAAAAGTAGTGGGATAATCAAGAGGAATAACAAGTTGATTGGAAGGCTCGATAGTCACTGAAGATAATGAGATATGAGAAATTTTTGCATCGGTTTCAATCTCGTCAAGGTCGTAAGGATGATCAGATTCTGGAGAGATTTGAATGCAAAGCTCATCTTTATGAAAAGGTTGAGGAAAAGATATAGGATCAACATCAACAACATAAGGAGGCTGCAAACTTTCCTCTTCTAAGGATGGATATATATAGGAAGTTTGATGTTCATCCGAATAAACAAAGCACAATATGATCCTCTTTATACGTGAAGGGAAAATAAAAAATGAACTAACAAAGAACAACAAAAGTTCATGAACTGATACCTGGTTTTTCCCTTATGCTCTTTCATATTTATGTCAACCAGATCCTCCCTAGTGGAGTCTTTGATTGTGGAGTCGCGAGATAGATAATTACAACCAATAGATTGCCTAACCTTTGTCTATCATTAAAGATTGGAACTACGTCGTCTCCCAAGGAAGCAACGACGCCAATTTGTTAGCCCTCCAAGAGTCACTCTAGGTTGTAATTCAAGTGAGCTTGGTAACATAAGAAATTATTCAATGAAAAGATCTTGAAAGGTGGATCAAATTGATGGCTTTCAAATACTCATTCCCTAAAAAAACATATAAACACATTTTGACAAATAATGATCAGATAATTATAAAATTTGAAAATATATGGAGAAATATACCATATCAACAAACTCATACATACTAAAATCATATATGAAGGGTTAACTACAGCAGGAAATATATTTATGATCTTTTCTCGTCAACACAATGAAAGAAAAACTTCTATCAATTATCAAATGAACATAAGAAGAGATGAATTATGCATTCACTCATAAACACAATAAGAAATGAAAATAATATGGAAGTCTGATCAAATTCCAGTGAAACAACACAGATTCAGATATGTATTCATTAAAGTCTAAGTACAACAGAGTCTTTCTAAGTCTTCAAAATCGAGCCCCTCTCGGGTCTCCCTTAGACCCATTACAAATCACAGCTTAAATACCAATTATAATAAACTAACTGCCCCTAATTTCTCGCTAAATATCTAATTAAATCATAATAATAATAAAAAAAGTTGTAATGTTTCTCGAATTGTTTTGGAAATGTTGATTAAATCTTCTTAGAGTGGGAATGATCCTCATTTGATGAATCCCCTGCCACATGCTTTGGATAAATCCGAGCACCCCTAATGAATGATAAAGCTGCCAACTCTACCTTTAACTGATGAGAGGTGCCCTAAATCATGGGATTTGATTTCAAAAAGATCTTGAATGGATTATATGGAACCTGGACTGTTAACTATCTTCCATGAAAACTGGGATTACAGTCTTTGACTGATGATATAACTTGTTGATTTGATGCCATGAATTGTGGGATACTCTGCCACCTGGTAGAAGATTTCTTAACAAATCTGGAACTGATTGCCTGGAATCTTTTCTTGATCTGGATCTCATTCCTTCTAAATAACATTAGCTAACAAGTGTTGAGGTTAAGCTAACTGCATATAAGCTTTAATGATGACTTGGCATGCTGGTTGCTTAACAGTATTCATAAATCATTCATCCTTAATCATTTTCCAGAAGTCTTGATCGTTTGATAACCAAAACTATGACTGTCTTTGTCATCCTTGTAACAAAATTGCTTCACCGCTAGTCTCACGAATGCTTATTGGCATCATTTGAGAAGTTGTTTCTGATTGGATATCTTGCCATGCAATTTGATTTCCCTCTACTCTTCTTCCAAGGCTCTTTCTCTATCAGAATCATACTTTTTCCATGCACAAAGATTTTTTCAAATCTTGGATTAAATTTCTTGATGAGCATTGGCTTCTTCTTTTTCCACGTGTGATCACTGGTTGAATGGGTGGATACGATATGAACATGCCATCGCAGCAAATTGAGACAGATTATGTGTTTTCAAACTCCAGGTGTTGTCGATTTCGGCATTTAGGTTCACATCTAAATATGCATATAATTCATCTGTGCGCTCTTTGGGGACCTGCAAGATGAAAGAGAAACAAACAAGGCGATGTTTTCTTACTAACATTGTTTCTAACTTTCTCATAATCCCACACATTTAAGTAACTATCCTCTATTGCGCTTCCAAACACGGATGCTTTTTCTGGACACCACTGCGCACAAAGCACGGAAGTTGAATGACCTTCAAATTTATTCACAGGTGAGGCAACTCCACTAGATGTAAGGCGTCGGCGATCAAACATGCGCACTGAGTTATCAGTAGACCCAGTCAATATTAGATTCTCATCATGAGGGTTCCAATCAACATCATGAAGGTCAACATTATGCGCTTTCTCCACCATAATAACTGGTTTATTACCAGTTCGAGCATCCCACAAAATAAGAGCAGAGTCATCAACCACGCTACAAAACTCCTATGCATTTGAAGGACCAAATGTGCATCGTCAACTGTATCTTTATGCCCAATTTTCAAGGGTAGTTTCAAGTATGTGAATGTGTTACTTGTAGAATGAGGTGAAGAAGGCTTCCAAGTTGGATAAATGCATGTTCTTCACTTAAGCCATTCGCATAGGCCTCTGGGATATTTGTCCCAGGTGGAAGTATGTTCTGCAACCTCTTTTAAGCACTGCAAAGCCAAGTTTCTATAGGCTGCCCCGGGGAAAAGATTTAGTCAAGTATCAAGCAGAGGAGACTCGAATATATAACCAAGAGGAATCCATGAATAAAAAGCATGGAGTGTAGCCAAAGTTTCCCTTATAAGTTCAGGTCGCTGCGATATCGACAATACATAAAGACATAACTCATGTATGAGTCGAAACTCAATGTTCAAGGATTGCTTGAATTCTTTCTTGAAGAGATTTGGAATGTTTTCATCGTCAAATGGTAAATTTACACAAAGAAGCACAATACAATATAACTCCACAACTCCAAACATCTACCTCCGGCCCTTTGTTCTTGCAGTTGGAAAACCGAGGTCACGATTTGTTGCGACTGTCTTCCTTCTTTGCGCATAGGTGGGGAGGATAGTTAATTCATCTTGATAGCAGGCAACACGTTCTTTACACAACGAACAATTCTGGCATGAGGTTGATGTACCATCCTTCTTGCCTTCCCAATGCCGAATTCCACCTGAGACCGGGACACATGTGCTCTATGGCATTATGATCAACAGGACTGGAACCATGGGCGACATTATATATGAACCACGTAACCTGCAAACTCTGCAAACACCTGTAGCTTTCCCTCTGCGATCACTATTTCCACTTCAATCACCAAGATGTGTACTTAATGACCCGTAGACTTTTCGTCCTCATTCCCTAGAATCTGGTTGACACCTCGACACTTGCAGATTGAAGTCCGAGCTACCTTCATTCTTAGAGCACCTGGCATAAGTGTTTGTTTTTTAACTGTATTTTTTTTTTCTTTATTTTACTCATGAACAAAATCCCACATGAATCAGGGATTCAAGATTTATAGCCTTTATATATGTTGAGGCTTCGACGAGATATGTACAATGGCATCGGGCTTGGCAATGAGCGTTGGGCTTTGGATATTGAATTGCTGATTGGGTATATGTGTTCGCTCGTGAAATTTGGTGCTTAGGTTTAAGATTATGTATAGAACACTCAAGCACACCACTTTTTGAAAGTTTCAAAAATAAAAATGTATATTTTATTTGAAAATATGGAAACCTATAAAAGTTTTCAAAAATAAAAATGTATATTTTATTTGAAGATATGGAAGCCTATAAAAGTAAAGTTTTAGGAAGACTGAAGAAAAAATTATATTTTGCCATGCAGGTTATGTGTCAGCAATGATAGGTTTCTAGGCCAAAACTGAGAATAAAAGCTCATGAGATTCTATGAATATATGTTAGCAATGATAGGTTTCTAGGCCAAAACTCAGAATAAAAGTTCATGAGACTCGATGAAGGACTTGAAGGCTCAAGCACACTACTTCTTGAAAGTTTCAAAAATAAAAATGTATATTTTATTTGAAAATATGGAAACCTATAAAAGTAAAGTCTTAGGAAGATTGAAGAAAAAATTATATTTTGCCATGCAGGTTATATGTCAGCAATGATAGGTTTCTAGGCCAAAACTGAGAATAAAAGCTCATGAGACTCGATGAATATATGTTAGCAATGATAGGTTTCTAGGCCAAAACTGAGAATAAAAGCTCATGAGACTCGATGAAGGACTTGAAGGCTCAAGCACACCACTTTTTGAAAGTTTCAAAAATAAAAATGTATATTTTATTTGAAAATATGGAAACCTATAAAAGTAAAGTCTTAGGAAGACTGAAGAAAAAATTATATTTTGCCATGTAGGTTATATGTCAGCAATGATAGGTTTCTAGGCCAAAACTGAGAATAAAAGCTCATGAGACTCGATGAAGGACTTGAAGGCTCAATGGAAGAATGCAAATCGTAATAATAGGAAAATATCCTTAGGAATGTTTCATGAATTAAGCATGAGTTCAATGGAGACGCTTAAAAATTTTACTAATACATTTTGAGCGCTAACACAACCATTTAAAAAGACCTTCTTTGAGCTTGAAGGTAGTCTTCCATACATCAGTCTACTCTTTTGGGACCTGGTGGTAGCCAGACTTTAGATCAATGTTACTGAAGTATTTTCCCCCCTTGAGGTGTTCAAGAAGATCATCAATTCGGGGAATTGGGTATCGATTCCTAACT
The DNA here is from genome assembly GCA_010110895.2 of Picea sitchensis. NCBI lineage: Eukaryota > Viridiplantae > Streptophyta > Pinopsida > Pinales > Pinaceae > Picea > Picea sitchensis. The sequence goes on along the minus strand of SNQJ01S0022878.1, from coordinate 26,885 downwards.
GTGATTTTATTTAGGGCCTGGTAATCAATGCAGATTCTCCAGGTCTCATATTTCTTTTGCACAAGTACGATTGGGCTTCCACAAGGTGATGAGCTTGGTCGGATGTGCCCCTTTTCGAACATCTCTTGGATATGGAGCTTGATTTCTTCATTTTATAACAGAGAGCAGGGATAGACTCATCCATTGGGTAGTGGTGCACCAAGGGTCATTTCGATTGAATGCTTGAACTGAGAGTGCAGAGGTACCCCACTGGGTGAGGAGAAGATGCATTTGTATTCTTCCATGACCTTATCCACTTGCTTCTTCTACGTGGAGAGATCTTCCTCAGAGGCCATGGATGTGGTTGCGACCTTTCGCTCACTTTCAGCGTGAACCATGAAGAAGACAAACTTCTCGGTCTGAAAGATGACCTTCCTGCATTGCTTAGAAGAGATAAAGGAAATTGCAGTAGATGGGACTACCTCGGGTATTTTGTACAATTTCTTGTCCAAAGTAATAATAACACTACGAGGCCCAGACTCATATGAAGTATGACGTTTCCATAAATAAGGTTGGCCCAAAAGAACATCACAAAATTCAAGGGGAGCAACATCACACAATACCTCATCTTTGAAGGGTGACACCTTTGGTTGATGTGGAGATCGCTCCCTTAGTGGAGCCATATGATGATGTACTATTGTGGGTGCAGTGTTATCAGCAAGGCCAACCATTTAACAACCTCCGTTGATATGATTTTCTTCTAGCTACCACTATCAACGATGAAGTGCAGTGGAGTACCCTTCACCCATATATGTGAATGAAAGAGGTGTTGACCTTCCTCTGGTTCATCAGGTTCATCGGGCTGGATCTTGTTGGTAGAAACGATGGCACTAGGTTCTTCATCAATCATATTTCTCCATTTTTCTAGTTCTGACTCAGAGTCGGAACCCACATCTGATTCATAGGCTTTCACCTCAACCACCAATGACTACTTTGAGTGAAATTCAACAATGCTATGCTAGGGGCCCTTATGGAACTTGCACCAATGCCTAGTGTATTTCTTTGTCTTCCCATTGTCCTTCTTTGTTTACGGCTTAGACTAGTTGTCCTGAGGTTGTCCATCCTTTCCATGTCCTTTGTTCTACAGGTAGGGGTTGCCTTTACCCTTCTTCTGCTGTGAGGGGTTCCCAGACCCAAAATGTCGCGTCTTTCATTTGAGCTTCTGCTCGATTTTGAAAACATATCGATAAGCCGCACTTGAGGACGAGATGTCCAGAAAATGCATTTCTGTTTGGATGTATCTATGCAAACCGTTGCGGTACTTGAGCACCAGATGTCAGATTCTTTCATACCCAACTTGGTGCACAAGGTATGGAACACATTTGTGAACTCTCGCACTGTTTGGTCCCTTTCCTGCCGCATTGTGCTCCATCTTGTATATAAATCGTCATAACTTCCAACATGGTAGTATTGTTCCTTAATAACATCCCTAAAAGAACCCCAAGTGGATGTGACTACAAATAATGGATATTCCTCTGTTGTATTTTTCTCACATAAAGTCTCCCACCAATATTTGACATGGGGGACGGCCTTAAGGAGAACAAATTTAATCTTTTCTCTATCGAAAAAGTTATGGACAGAAAAATACCCTTCTGGAAGGTTTAACCATTTGTCTAAAACATGCACATCTATTTGACATTCAAATATAGGAATATAAAAATTGATTTGTACCTTGAAGGGGGTGGCACCTCCACTCTAGGAAGATGTGTCACCTCTTGGAAGTCGTCGAAGGATTTGCTCAAAATTATCTATGATCTCATTCCTATGTCATGCAAGGGCTTCCTCGAGAAATAGTTTAAAGGGATCTCCTGCCCCATCATCTCTCTTTTCTTCCCCCATGGGTGTTCATCGGGTTCAGTGAGGCCGATCTTGCAAAGGCTCAACTGGTTCGAGTCCCAACTGCTTATACCCTAACCTCGTTGGGGACATGCACAAAGAAACAATGAAGAACAGACTGCTCTGATACCACCGATCCATATTTATGAGTGGAACAAAATGAAACACATATATATAATATTAAGACATAGATACAATGAAAAATAATAGAGAAACAGTGAAGCTTGACTTCTATTCAATAAAGAAATATGTTGAAACTATGAAATGCAGAATGAAACAATATTGCTTGAATGGTGGTAGCCAATCTCTGAGAAGAAATGTGGTGGCTACGCGCATTCATCTAAGCACATTACAATGAGGCCTCCAGAAATTTTTAGCATCAAGAAGTAATGAGAAACCCTATACATCCAAAAACGCTAGGAGATGAAGCACCAAAAGTCATGTGGGCCCCAATGGGGTAAGTTGGTGCATCAACTTCTCGGGGTCATAACTTTTTCATACGATATGTGTTTTAGGTGCATGGTAGCCCATTGAAAAGGTCTATCTGAGGACTACACATGTTGTCATCACACTCTCTCTTTTTATATAGTGTGACTGTGGTGATCCCAAAAAACGTTGTTTAGGGCCTCAAAACGGCCCTAGAAGTTTAGGACCCAAAAAGCTAGAAAAAAATACTAAGATGAAAACTAAAACTGCCAAGATGAAAACTCTATGTGAGCCAGTTGGAATAGGTTGGTGGCCACTGATATCCACCTAGATCACCAATGTGCCATAGTGGTGGCCTGGAGAGATATGGAGACACACATGAAGTTATCAAAGTTAACTACCACCTAGTCCTAGTGAACTAGTCATTTAGTCTTCAATTAACTTAGTCACACGTGAGGAAGTGAGAGAAACAAGTGCAACTGCTGGTGATAAAATTGAGGTTGCCATGCATGGGTAACTTCCACTAGTGTAACTAAGTGTAAATAACTATAAATAAGTGTAAATGACTCTAAACTGGAGATAATATTCTCTTAGAATGTAGGAGAGGTTCCTAAAAAATAGGATACCCTCAATAATGACTAATAAACATAGGAAAATAAGTAAACATATCCTAGGTGTGTGTAATATCTCCAACATGCATTAGTTCCTTTCACTAGTCTAACTAAGTGTAACTGAGTGTAACTGAATCTAAACTGAAGAGGAGCGCCCTACTTTGTAGGGGAATATTCTCTAGAGAGAATCTTCTTATCTAAGGAAGAGCTCTCAACATTGGACTATCAACTAGAAAAGAATTACCTAGGTGAGCGTGCAATACCTCCAACACCCCCCCTTAAAACTACTAGGGTGTAAAAGATGAATGGGTTCCGGAAACCAAGGCCATGTTAGGTACCCATTGTACAATGCATCTAAGAATGAAACACTACAAAAATAGAGGAAAGAGGGAAAACGTCATGGGAAACCCCCCTCAAAGTACAATGCATCAAAAATGAAGAAGGAACCAAAGCAGTTGCTAAGAAACCGTGTCCTTCATTCTAAGATGATCATGCAGGAAGTTGAACTTCTACTCAGTAAATGTCTTCGTGAAAATGTCTGCAGTCTATTCGGTGGATGGAAAATACTGCAAATCGATGATCATGTCATGTACCATCTCTCTGATATAATTCATATGGATATTGATGTGTTTGGTCCATTGTCATTGCACTGGGTCTCTGCAAAACGTGAGAGTACTCAGATTGTCACACCAAATTAAAATTGGATGATGAAATTGGATGCCAAGCTCGGTGAGGAAGTTCTAAAGCCAAAGTTCCTGAACGTTGATGTTGACCATTCCTCTATTGATCCAGGTGGATATCGGTGGCCACCCACCATTTTCATCTAGCTCAAAACAACTTTCTGGCAATTTTGGTAATTTACTACTTTTAGCAGTTTTTCGGGTCCTGAACTTCTGGAGCCGTTTTGAGGCCCTAAACAACATCTTTTTGGGCATGTAGTAGTTGAGAAATTTCATCAAGAATTGTAGTCCTCAGATAGATCTTTCCAATGGGCTATCGTACACCTAAAACGAAGATCGTATGCAAAAGTTACGACCCTGGGAAGTTGATGTACTGACTTACCCAAACGGGGCCCACATGACTTTTGGCGCTTCATCTCCTAGGGTTAGGTTTTTGGATGACACTCTTGTTTATTGTAAAGATGCCTTCAGAGCCTAATTGTAATCATCTTCTTATGAATGAGCGCAGTCGTGACATCTCTTCTCAGAGATAAGTCACCATCATTCCAGCAAACTTGTTTTCCACTGCATTTTACAGTTTCATCTTATTTCCTTATTGAATAGAAAACCAGTTTTATTGTATCTTTGTTATTCTGTGTTAAGCATCTGTTAATAATCTATAATCATTTTCGTTCTGCTCATAAAATCTGTATCATCTATAATCGACCTATGTTGATGATAGAGAAATAGTTGAATATTTTTTTCTCGACCAACATATGGGACCAAAACCTAAATTAAGCACTTACCTATAAGTGGATTTCTGATCTATGATATCACCAACTCAATCGGAATTGGTGAATCGCATGAGATTCAATGCACAAGCTACTGCATAGTGGATCTCATAATCTGAAGTGCCCTGAACATATGTAAGGATATGCTTGAAATCCTTCCAGTGTAGTTCATGTGAATCCTACATGTACCTTGAAACTTCCCCTACTACATATAATATATCCGATCGTGTGTGGGTGAGATATAGAAGGCTCCCCACAAGCTATCGATACAAGGTTTTGTCCACCATTGGTGTATCCCCACTATCTTCAAGATGTACCTTAGATAGAAAGGGTGTCGCTACCGACTTGCAGTTGGTCATGTGGAATCTAACCAAGAGATCCCAACTGGGATACTTTGTTTGAGATATCTTGATGCATGAAACATCCTAACTAATCTCGAGACCAAGGAAATAATGCAGTGGACCCATGTCTGTCATAGAGAACCTATCATGCATAATGTATTTGACCACAACAATTGTTGAGGTTGAACTTCCTATGATCAGGAGGTCATCAACATAGAGAACTAGGATCAACAAGGATTCTAAGGTCCTAGCATGATGACGTTAAGATCTAATTTGCATCTGACAAAGTGCTGAGAGAGAAATTAGGCATCCATCTTCACATACCATGATCTAGGTGTCTGCTTGAGGCCATAGAGGGACTTCCTCAGTAAACATACTAAGGATGAATTCTAAATTAACCCCTGCAGCTACTCCATGTAAATATCCTCTGAGGGATCCCCGTGAAGAAAAGAAGCCTTCATGTCCATCTAGTAAACTTCCCAACCTTTAGTTTTCACAATGGCAAGGGCCAATCAGATGGAGTTCATCTTTTCTATGGGAGAAAAGGTCTCATCATAGTATATCCCATGTATATGTTGAAAGCCTTTAGAGACTAGTCTTTCCTTATACCTACTCACTTGTTCTTTTGTTGCCTTATTTGTCCTGTAGACTCATTTGCATATGAAAAGTTTCATCTATGAAGGAAGTGGAACCAGATCCCAAGTCTGGTTCTCAAGGAGTGATTTATAATCCTCTTGCATGGCGGCTTCCTAGAAGGGATTCCCTGCATCTTATGAATAGGTCTGTGGGTATGAAGCTAGAACCATATATAAATGCATGGGAATCACCGGTTCGGTAGTTGTGACTGCATGAGGATTATCCTCAAACTAAGACCTCGTCCTCCTCCGATGTACTAGATCCCCCACAAGATATCCTATTGTCTGTAGGATGGTCTGTTCCCACTTGGGCATCTGTGGTGGCTCAACATTTTCATGCTCATCATCTTCCAAATAATATTTGAAGCTTAGATCTGAACCATGATCTCAGTGAGTGAACTCATCATCACTAATGTATGGTGCAGAAAATGGTACATAGGTACATGCATGTGGATTTGATGGTGCATGCAAGGGAGTTTCCTCAAACTGAAAATTGTGCTTAATGATGAGCATGTCAATAGAGGGATAAAGTAACCTATAACCCTTCACACAATCTGGATATACCATAAATATGCATGCGGTACTCTGCGGATCTAATGCTTTCCTCCTTTCATAGGGTACGTGAGCCCACACACGTGATCCAAATATTTGGAAGTGGGCGACTTCCAGTTTGTTGTCACTCCATGCCTCAAAGGGAGTTCAGTCCTTGACATATCTGTGAAGAGATATGTTCTAAATGTAGTTGGCACAATTAAATTCCTCGGTCCAAATCTTAGGAAGTAGAGATCTTGCATGCAACATGAAAGTGGATATCTCCTTGAGGGATCTATTCTTCCTCTCGACTACTCCATTCTGCTGCAGGTACCATGTGCTGCAGCTGGGATACATGCCTTTGAAAAAATATGATGGACATTTCGATTCACATATTCCCCACAATTGTCTGTCTGGAGGGTTTTGATGTTTATCTCGGACTGAGTCTCTTCATGTTCTTTGAAGTCTTTGAGATGCTAAAAAACCTCATACTTTTTTTTGAGAAAATACACCCAGGTGTATTGTGAGAAATCATAAATAAATGTAAGCATGTAGATAAAATATACCCAAGTGTATCATGAGAAATCATCAATAAATGTAAGCATGTACCTTGCTTTGTTAATGGATGGATGGGAAAAGGGACCCATAAGATAATTGTGGATGAGCTCTAAAGGAGAGGAGGCCATCCAGGCCTTTCCTTTCTCAAACGTCTCTTGAGGATGTTTTCCAAGAATGCATCATTGACAAACTCCTTTTGAAAAGTGTGTGTTGGGCAACTGAATGACCATATCTTGTTTGCATAGCTGTTGCATGTATTTGAAATTAATATGATCAAATCTCTCATGCCATAATCTACTAATATCATCAACATGAATTATTAGTAAAGTAGAATCAGATTTAGAAATGAATTTACTAAAAGTATACAAACAATATTGGTTGTTTACCTTACCAATAGAAATCATGGAGTTATCATGCATATCAAATATGGTTACATAATCATGTGTAAACTCCACCCTTTTCCTATACATGAATGTGTTATCTAATAAATGTATAGTAGATTCACAAAGAGTTTTGGAACATGCAAGACATTCTCAAAACTTTCATGTGGGAGTTCTACTCTCCCTTGGCCAATTACCTCAACTGGGGTATCATCTTCCATGAGGATGGGAGGAACCGTACATGCAAAAATAGAAGATAAAACATTCTATGTTTCTTCCATATGGTGGGATGTTCCTGAATCTAAGATCCATGCAGCAGGAGAATATTTAATGGCAATCAATGCATGATAGTTACCTTGTTTGGATTGATCTTTAAGCTTCTTCTTGGTAACTTTGGGAATGTGATCCCAGAGGTTGTTCTTCTAAAGAATATTCTCCATCTGATCAATATGTTTCTTCATGCATGTGCACTCAAAATGATAACCATGGTTGGAGTAACCACATTTGGTCTTCCATTTCTTTCCTTTTCCACCTTTGGAGCCTGAGGAATCATCTAAGGGTTTGGACTACCCTTCCTTCTTTGGATTTGTATGCGCATTTCCATTTCATTTTTGCTTGGTCTTTGGATGTTGGATTACTGAGAGGGGGGGTGAATCAGTAATAGAGCAATTTAATTCTTTTTGACCATAAAATGCAAGTGCTATATCAATGTAGCATTATCATCCATTAGTTGCAAAGTAAATAAACAATGAACAAATGAGCAATCACACACATACACAGTACACCAATGTTTTATGTAGAAACCCAAAGCGGGAGAAAACCATGAAATGCTTTTTCTTATATGTCTTTAAGAATTACATTCATTAGAAGCACCAACTTCCTTTGTTTTCCAGCTGCAACTGGAAGGATGCTCCAACCCCCTAGCTTCTCAGGCTACAACTTGAGGGAAGCTCAAAATCCCCAATTCTATGGCTACAACCAGAAGGAGGCTACAACCCCCTGTGTTCTCCGGATACAAACAGAAGGTGGCTACAACCACCTGTCCTTGCCTCGTCCAACCGCCCTAGTATATAAGTATAATGATGGAACAACTGTCACACTATCACTGTGAGATATACTGATGTAAACTTGTACCAATCAACCTGTACCAATAACATGAACCATGCATCAACCTGTACCTCAACTTGTAATCAACATGTACCATAAAAAAGTGCATCAACCATGCACCAACCTGTATCAAAAAACCTATAATCAACATGTACCATAAACAAGTGCATCAACCATGCACCAACCTGTACCTCAACCTATACCATGAATAAGGGCATCAACCATGCACCAAACCTGTATGAATAACCTATCACAACAACTTGTCCAAACAACCTATCACAACAACCTGTCTCATCAATATTATCAACCAAATCAGATCTACTCACCAAGATCAATCACCAAGAAAACTCTCAAAGATGTGCATCAACCAAGCATAACACAACAACTCATAATCATCACCAAGATCAATATGTGTTTCTAATAATATACCAATACAAGTATGCTACACCATCCATAATCCATGTGTCAACAATACTACTAATAAGTGCCTCCAACCATGTACCAAGTATGTACCAATCATGTATCAACTACTCACCAACTATGACTCATCAATATGTACCAACATCATCAACTATACACCTCATGTATGTGCCAACTCATCAACTACTTGTCTCAACCATGTACCCAATATGTACCTCA
>SNQJ01S0022878.1:0-18322 GCA_010110895.2 Picea sitchensis | reverse complement strand
TTGTCACTTCACTTTATTATTTAAATAATTTCTTCTTTGCAAGCACTTTGACTTCTTTGACCTTTTGGGGCTTCAAGCCAACATATGAGGGTCCTCCAAATTCGTAAGGCCATAACTCTCAAACCATGAGGAGTTATGTGACGTTCCACATACCACCAGAAATGGCATGAAATTTACTATCCATATAGAATAGTCTTACCTGAAAATATATCAAAACTCATATCATTATACATCAAACAAACTTGGGTCCATTACCCAAACCTGGGTTCTCCAACTTCACATGGCCATAACTCTCTAACCATGAAGAGTTATGTGATGTTCCATATACTACAGGAAATGGCATGACATGTACTACACATCTAGAATAGTATTACCTTCAAATATATTAAAACTCATACCATTATACATCAAACAAACTTGGGTCCATTACCCAAACCTTTGTGCTACCAAAATTCGCTACTGGACTTTCTCCAAGGGTTGACATCAATCACTAAGGGTTGACATCAATCTACAATATCACTCTCCAATGGTTGACATCAATGACAACCAACAATTCATACCAATTGTCCATCAACCTAAGCCAATTGTCTGACATTGGATTGCATGCATTAATACTCTCATGCACAACAAGTGCATGTGCATTGGATCCCTTGATTATCCCCATCTTGATGAGATTGTCTTGCTCATGGGTGAGGGCTTCAATAAATTGTTTTAATGTCAACATTTTCCAAGTAGATTTCGAAGTGAATCTGTTTGTATGGAAAGATGAGATGAAAACAACATAATCTAGACCAAGTTTTGCAAGAATAGAAAGGATCAATTGGGTTTCTTGAGTTGATTTATAAACATTGCATCCCCATTAGATGAAGGAGGAGGGGGACTTGAACTTTGTAAAAACATTATGGATGTTTTCAAAATTCCTTGGATCTAAGGAATTTAGCTTGACCTCGAGTATATGTCCTCTCATTTATTCATGTTTTTCAAAGACATCCTCCAACTTTTTCAAAATCTCATTTGGTGTGGTACAAGCTTCAATTTCAAACAGAGGCTTTGGGGACATAGACACATAGAGGAGATTGTAAGCCTCATCCATGTAGTTGAGATACCTTTTCTTATTGATAGCAGAGGTTGGTTCAACCTCTATAGCCATGATAATTTGGTAAAATCTTCTACATCTGAGTTGATGCAGGATTTTTAGCTTCCACTCGAAGTATTTATGAGGCGTGAGAAGTATTATTGTTGAATAATCCATCTTTTCTGACTACATCTCCCTTCTAAACCTACAAATAAGATACATGTGCGCCTTGCTCCTAGCAACCTGTGGAGTTTGATACTATGTAGAATTATGGTGAAACCTACATAGAGAATCCAGATAACAACAATTCATACAAAGTTTGCAAATTGAGATAAGGAGAGAAAAGATGAGAGAAAAGAATCAAGAATTGTATTCATTAAATGATTAAAATGGTAAAATACACATGATATACTCTACATGGCTAAGTGAAGTCGCCATAGTAGTGATTTAGAGAGATCTAGACACTCAGTGACAGAAAATGAGGTAAATTTCCACCTAGTCCTAGTTAATCGATCCATCCAATCATCGGTTAACTGAGTCACAAGTTTGGAAGTGAGAGAAACACATGCAACTACTAGTGATAAAACTAAGGTTTCCATGCATGAGTGACTTCCACTAGTCTAACTAAGTGTAAATGAGTGTAACTAACTCTGAATTGAAGAGGAACGCCCTATTTTGTACGAGAATATTCTCTAGAGAGAATATTCTCATCTGAGGAAGCACTGTCAACATTAGACTATCAGTCTTAGGAAAAGAATTACCTAAGTGAGTGTGTAATATCTCCAACAATCAATATGGTGTTTTAATTAATATTTTAGTTTTCTTGATATATTTTAAGTTGTTGTTTTTACACTATAACTTAATTAGTGATGATGATGATCAACTTTAGTTTCCAACACTTATAAATATAAATTAATTATTTTAATTTATCAAATTGTTCTATAATTACTTTAACAATATATGGAGTTGTTTTCAAGTTGTTTTATGATCAGTTTAAAAAATATGCAGTTAAATTTTATTATAAATGTTCTGAAAACTATATCCAATGCCCTTTGTCAGTTAACATTTGGGAGTGATTTTCATCATTTACTCTAATTTTACATATTGCTTCAAATAAAGTATTATAAGATTGTTTCAATGTCATGCTTTTATATGAAGATCATGGATACTTGTTTTAAACTAAATACATCATAAATTAAATGAAATTTGGTTAAAATTGTAATTATAAACCAAAATATCATATATTAACAAAAATTAAGAATTTCTAATTTTTTTTTTTTTTTATGCTGGCGGAATCGGCAACTGGGTCTGTCTCGTACTCGCATGACACGGGGTCGATTCCAACCGCTACCACTATAACCTCCAGGTGCCATACGTATGCCCCTTCCGCAGACACGGGTAAGTCAGGGGGATTTGAACTTGGAACCTCATCGTACATAACACGCTATATCACGGCACTTGCCAATTGAGCTGCCCCCCGGGGGCTAAGAATTTCTAATTATACTATCATAAACCTTCAAGATTAAATTATATCATATGCATATATATTTATATAATTATCATTTAAATTGGATTAAATTAAAAATTTAAATAAATCATATGAGAAATAATAAATAACTTTTATAGATATTAATAACTTAAGTATATCATACAACAAAGAATGTATAAGTTGGATAGATATCTATAATTAATATGAAGTTAAAAAACATCATATTGATTTATTTCATAAAATTAAAATTAATATAAATATTAAATACCAATAAATAAATAAAAGTATTGGTAGTTCTAGAACATTTCATATTCACTCATGGTATCAACAATTCCTATCTAATATTCATAACTAGTATTTTAGGTAGATGAAAAATATGGGAATTGGACAAAAATTGAAAATATTTATGGATATTGTATTTTAATTCTCCAAATCTCTATATAATAATAATAATAATAATAATAATAATAATAATAATATACTCAAAGTTATAAGAAATGAAAATTTAGCATATTTCTTTATAAAAACAACAAATGGAGTATACTTTATAGGGATATAGATGTTCAACAATCAAGCTGAATGGAAAATGTAATTATATGAGAATGTTTGGGTATAAGATGCAAGATTGTTAATAAAACAACTATGATGGGAGGAGAGGCTAGACGAACAGGAGATGGTAAATTTCTCCATTAATCTACTTGAAGTTTTATGTTGGAGCTACATCTTACATATGCATGGAGATGTGTTGAATAAATGGATTGCTAAGGAAGAAGAAGACCAAAAAATGTTACGAGAGGACATTTTTTCAATGTGAGGTAAGCAACTATTCCTATCCTAGTGATTGACATAAGAATATTGATTATTATCCAGAGGTTTTTACTCGAAGTGGGTTCTTGTTGATATTTAAAATTGTTTTACAATTTTAGAGTCAACCTCATGAGGATAAAATCCCCATGTGTTTTTTAAGAGGTGGTAATCCTCTATTTTAAAATAAAAAGCAGTAATATAAACAATGCATGAGAAGGATCAAGCTTATTTGAAATAAATATTCACATGCAAAGAATACCTAAGAAAGCACTAGATATCTTATAAAAGAAAATTCCTTACAATATATTACTGGATCATAAAACAAAAGAGCATGAAAATAAATGAGATGAAATTTCTATCATAACATTCATCAAGACATAACACAATATTCAAGGAAAGGGCGCAGGAAAATATGGACCGCATCTAGTAGAGAAATTTAAATGATCATTTCATTACGCACCAAAAATATTATGATAGACATACACTTGAAATCTCATGCTTGAATGAAAGTCTTTTAGATTACAATAATGTAATATCCCAAAATAGTTCTCTGGGAACCTAAAAAATAATATGTCCTTAAATAATAACAAAGTAAATGTCTTGAAACATTTTTTTTTTCTTTCAAAGAGGACTAGGATGGGACTCCTGTGGACCATGAAAGGAAAAGACCCGGAAGACACAAGAAAAATGATCAAGGATCAACATGGGTTTCACAGATTGTTGGGAAATGGAAGGACATATGACAAATGATCATAGAAGAAGGATAAGAAGGAGAAGAATAGGGTTGCTTCCTGACTCACTATGATGGAAAATTTTTTGAACCCTTTACTTGTTTGTTGGTGCCTCTTTTGTAGACTCTTGTTGTTGTTGAGGTGGCATAATTGTTGTAGTCATTTCTTGTTGTTCTAGCTCGACGATTTTGATTAAGGATCTTTTCTTAACCAATCTTCAATATATTCCCTCATGGGGGCCATCGTGATCTCATGTCTAGTCTTTATTTAAAACAACTCATTCTCCATATCTCTTAAGTATATGCTTGATTGGTGCAATGTTTCATCTACCTCATCATTTATGTTGATGTATCTGACTATCCACCTTTCAACTTCTTCCTCAGAGAATTCTATTGATTCAGTGAACTCGTTTTCCCATGCAATTTTCAATACATTAAGTTGTTCTAATAACTACTATTTTCATGAAAGTATTGTATCCATTAATAGACTTGGGCCATTGAGTTATTTAGTGAGATAAATTAGTTTAAATAATAATTCACCGCTTTTGTTCTTTAAAGCATCTAACTCATTTATCATTTCTCTAAACAAATTTATTCTCTTCAACCAGCATGCATTAATTTGTTTCATTTAGATACTTGAAGGAAGGTTTTTCTCTCTTCTGTGAATATTGCTTTAGCTTGAAACTTTAGTTGAAAATGTACTCACAATGTCCTTGTAGAAACCTTCATCATTGTCCATATGTTTTTGAAGATCTTCTTTGAAATTTTTAATCCTTGTTGCAAAATTGGTGGAGCTCTGTGCAAAATCCCATATTTCTTGAATCAAGTCTATCCTTTTTTGTATCTCACCTCCAACGTACTTTCTTATTGCTAACAAAAAACTAGATGAAAATTTCCATTTGTTGCTTATTTCAGGGATATATTCTAGAGTGAGTGTTGGTTGCAATGTGTTTAAAGGTTTTGTAAACAATGGTCCTAGAATTAAAGTTTCCTCTAATTCTTTTAATTTTTTTTTTAATTCTATATTCTCCTTTTCAATGTTACTAACATATTGTTTCAAGGCTTGTTTGATTGCTTCATGAAATTGTACAATTTTTTTATGGTGCAACCGCATCGAAATAAATTGTTGATTTCCACTTCTCGGACACCTTCTTGGTTTTTGTTCACTTTCTCAATTAATAATTTTTTGGAAACTTGATTGTAGGCCGCATGGTGCAAAGTTACAGAATCTTCTTCGAATATATTTAGTTCTTGAGTAACTAGGGCTTTGATGATTTCCTGGGTTTCCAGTAGTCTTTTCTCAAACCAACTAGGTTATTCGATAAGCTCGTCTACATCCATCGCCCATGGGATTTATTGAGTTCCAGGTATGCCTAACCTTGTTTCACGTGCATCCTTTTTTATTTTGGCAGAAGTATATAAAATATGATATTTCTTGATATTTGTTTTTATTGGGTCCTTATCACTGCCATCATCTGAATTTCTGGCAAGTTTTTTTCTCATTTCCAAACCATTGCTTCATGGTTTCATTCTTATCGGGGTGCTCTTCTGAGACATAGTCGATGAATTGAATTTTTTATCCATTGCCTCTCTACCTTGAGATCGATATTCCTCATTGGTACTGAATAATTCTTTCACGTCATTAAAATCTTGGCCAACTGAAGTCTCAAGGAGATTCAAATTGTCTCTAGCCCCTTCTTTAAATTGTTCAATTTTGGTGAAATAAGAAGAATAACCAATAAAAGAAATATGTGCAGTGAACATATCATTTGGGTCGAAACTCTCAACCAATTTAACTTCATTTAAGCCAAGTTGGTCAAGTTGACCTGTGAGTTCATCTAAATGGTAGATGTATTTTACAATAATTTCTCCTATTTTCCAAGGCAACTAGATGAATTTCTTCTTTCTTTTCTTGTTAACGAAGTGAGCCTAGGAATTATATTGCCTACAAACGTTTGCAACAAAATTCCTATATGATACATAAAAAGGGAGGAGGAAAGGTTTCTCTTCACTACCAAATAACCTTACAATGCTGAAATCTTCAGTGGTTTCAAAAATTCCTTTCTTAGTGAGAAAGGTGGCATATTTGAGTGATAATCTCAACGTATTAGGACTAAAAACTAATTTATTGAACTCTAAAATAAAATTGTTATGGATCGAGTAAAAATAATACTGAGCTTTATGCGTCCACAGGGCTGGATACTAGGTAAATATTGGTTCCACCTTAAAATCAATGCTCTTTGCCGTTGGAAAATCATCAAACACATGGAAATAAGCTATGGAGAAAATAAGATAGGATGTCATATAAAATTTCCGGGTCTTTTTCAAATTACTCATTTGAAATGAGATTTCACTAGAAATAATGTGACTCGAATCTATGATGGCATTTTCATGAAGAGAGAAATGAAGGACATAGATTATATTTCTTAGCACGGAGGTCGCGGATTCCATACCATTGATACAAGAAAATAACTAGGTGAATTCCTTTTTTGGGTATTTCAAGGAACTTACCTCAATTTTGGAAGCACTAATATTATTGTTTGGGTCGACTAGATATTTACCAAGGAACTCTTGTAATCCTTTCTGTTGTTTGAGAAATTGATTAGCTTTTTCACCCTTGAACTGCATGATAGGAATAGGAAATCATAGAATTCGAGTAAATATTGAAGGAGATAAAGAGATAGGTTGTCGTCCTTGGAGTTAGATTATTCTCTTTTCTGAATTGAATTTATTGGCATACCGCTGAACGAATTCTTTAAAATATGTTACCTCTAGGACACAACCAGTAAGGGCTATGCCTGAATTCCAGATCAGGTTCATCTTTTTCTTAGCTGGAAGGAGGGCCTTGTAGTAGTTGTAATCTTGTGACCACTAGAACTCTTGATCTTCATGTCCAAGCATATTTAGCATATCCCCGCTATATAATTCCTTTCTCTTACTAGACATTATTTACACTATTTTCTAGTCTTGGAAATATGTGGTGCTATTGTTGATATTTATAGCTTGGAATATTGGTTCTTATTTAATTTACCACGTATTTCTCTGATGGTTTAGTTGTAATAATTCTTATTTTAAAGTTGTCAGCCTGCATGAAAATATTTTTGAAATTATTACAAGGTTTACGAGATATTTTCCAGTTAGATAACGACATTATGTTCAAACAAGTGGAAGCTGGTGTGGTGGGGAAAATCAATGTCATGGGAAGTGGTGATGTGATGCCATGGCATATGGAAAGTGGCTAGGTATGGATGTGCATAACGAGGAGTGGTAATTTCTTTATATAGGATGCAAGACTGCGGGAATACGAGGATGGAAAGGTAAAGGGAAAGACCCCCCGCATTCGGAGTAAGAAAATTGACTAAGTAAGGAAGAGGAATATTTTGTGGGTCCGGGCGTAGAGTTACATTTTGTAGAATGTGGGATTGCAAGTCTACTAGCATGTAGGACTGAAGACATGGGAAAAAGTTAAATGAGATAGTTAGTTATCCCTCATCCACAATTTCAAGAAAATGGTTAAGTAATGAAAAGGTAGAAAGTGTATTTTGGAGAATGCAGAAGTAATAGGTGAAATTCAGGGTAGCATGATTGTGGGTATGTGGATCTATGGAAATGGTGTTTTGGGACATGTTGCACTCCCACGTGACTTCGAAAAATGACTAAGTGTTAGAAAACTTGAAAGAGGAGAAAAGGACTAAGTAAAAATGTACAAGTTTACGGGTGTATGTATGTACAAATATTGATCACAAATGTGGATCAACAGATGCTTACAGATCCAAAATAACAATAAATATGTATGGATTAAACCACTTGGATCATGTCAGGATCTCCTTCAATTATGGAGAATCCACGGATTGATTTTTCCCTCCAAAAATGCACACCATTGCGATTTTCCAACATGGGACATGCAAATCATGGGATGTGGAAGGAGCCTTACCTAGATCAATATATAATGGTTTATGATGACATGAAGAGGCCCTTGAATGAAATGGTGGTTACTAGTGCAGACATGTATACATGGGGATATGGAAGAGATGAAGGGACCCAGATTGTCCCGACCCCTCATTCAAAGAGTGATAGTATGCTAAAGAAACCCAAGCATAGGTAAAATAGGAATTTGTGATAGGGAGGTCATGAGAGAGGAGGTCAATGTACTATGGAAGGAATATAGGGGGTGAGATAACAATAATGGGGATGTGTTGTTAATATTTTCCGTTAATGAAAATGAAGCCACTCTAGGCAGTAAGTTGTACTATTACTTAATTATCTTATCCCTAGTGGGATTTAGATCTAGATGTTGACACAATAAATAATAACAGGAGGACCTATAAGTGTCTTAGAGAGGAAGGGAAGGATTCTTGGGAAAGATTAGTTTTCAAGGGGAAAGAATAAATAAATCATTATAAGGATTTTAAAATAGAAAATGGGTTTCCTTGGTCAAAGTTATTTAGTTGGTTAGAGTTACAAAACAATGAATTTTGATGAAAGAACTATGACTAATAGGAAGTTTGACAAAATAACTATGACTGACATGAGCTATGACAATGAGGAATTGACAAAGGAACTATGACCAACAAGAACTATGATGAGCAAGAACTTTGGCGAAGGAAATATGACTAAGAAAATTGTTGGAACACTGAGATGGGGGGGGGGTGAATCAATATTCCCTTTTTAAGCAATTAGTAATTTTATTTTATCAATCTCCACAATATATCAATAATGGCCTTGTATTTAAAATCAATTATAAATATAATTAACAAAAATTACAAGGTTTATAAATACTCTAAGATTGTGAAAGACACCAATCCTCTTTAGAGCACCAATTCTTGGATACACAAATCCCCTTCTTTAGGGAACAAACCATAGGAAGAACCAACTCCCTTGTTTTTAGGGCACCAACCGTAGGAAGCACCAACTCCCTTGTTTTTAGGGCACCAACCCTAGGAAGCACCAACTCCTTGTTTTTAGGGCACCCACCCTATGAAGCACCAACTCCTTGTTTTTAGGGCACCAACCCTAGGAAGCACCAACTTCTTGTTTTTACACTTTAGTAAAGGATATTAATCCTTCTGTGCTCCTCCCTTCCACCTTCACTGCATAAGTATCATCACTTTCTCTTCTTGGACTCTGCTTCTGCTTTGATCTTCTGATTTTGACTACAGAGACACTTTCTTCTTGACCGTTCTTTCTTTCTTATATAGTTTTCAAACTAGTGTGAACTATGAAGCATTGTGTCCATTTGTTTGAACCATTGCACCTATTCACTTAAATTAACAATAATAACATTTTTTTTCCTCCATTATTATTCATACATTATCGTGAAATCTTTTCAATTTAGTGAGAGGGATTTTCATAAATCGATCACAGATATGGATCAATTTCTTTTAACTTGATCCCATGCCTCTTTATTTCATTCTCAATTTAAATTGATTAGATCTAAGATTTTTTATTAGATCTTTAATGCATTGCAAGTATTGGATTACTTATGATAAATCAGGAGAAAGTCCAGATCCTATCTAGTTCAATGTTCCTTCTTGACAGAGATAAAACTCTTACTCTGTGTGTTAAATTTCACACAGAAACACTTTGGGACCTTTATTCCATATGACCACATGAGGTGGCTAGGAGTTAAGCCAAACATGTGCTTAATCACTTATCAATATCAACAATCATGTTTTAATTTGGACATATGTCATTTACTCCGGAACTTTGGAGATTCGGGACTCCGAGATATTCGAACTCTGAAGTAGTTCAATCCCTCCGAAGGTTTACCTACCGAATAAGTCACAAGGTTGCGATGACTACTTGCTGCCATTTTTTAGTACTCCTTACGCTATCCTTCCATTATACTCGATCGAATGGTCAAGAAGGATTCCTGAGGATCTTAGATCAGTAGAAAAAAGTTAATTTGTGACTTTGACTTTGGTTCTTCGGGTAGTTTTTCTGAAAGGAGAGATTGGACATCCCCGGAGGCAGTAATCTCAGAGTGACATGGTATGATGATGTTGACTCTTAATGTGTGTGTCGTGTGTCACCTTGATTTGTGACATTTATAGTCCTTATGTTCCACATCGACCTTGAACCTTGTCACCATTTGATTGGGCCATGTGTCATATTCTTCTTTTGCCACATGTCTTACTTCATGACTTCAGTACTTCATGGATTTAGGATTTTTGGAATTTTGTATTATCCTTCGAATATTGTCGAAGTGTTGAATAATATACCACCATATATTTTCAAGACTCTTGATCCTTTTTGGCACAGGGGCAGACCCAGGGTTCAACGCTTCAACAACGCACCAACAAAAACCTAACTACCAACCCTTTCGGCAACACCTGCGAAGAAGATGAAGTATCACCTGAGGTAGGAGAAGGGGGGTTGCAAGACTCAGGTGTATGCAACCTAGCTAGGACACATATCTATGATTACAACACTTAACACAACACTTAGCCAATAACATGCATTAGATTATGATTCTCAGTCACATCGCAGATCAAACCATAAGTACAAAACAACGTAGTAGTAATCAAGATTAAGCACATCTAATCATTTAGTACATAGCATCAACTCATATATTGCATACTCAACATAAATAGAGCACTAAGCATCCATATATCTATCTCACATATATCAAGATAAATTATCTAAGAAGATAAACATACAAACAACATGAACAATATTTCACAAAGCACATCAACACAAGATATATGTGGTTCACCCCAGTGTGGGGCTATGTCCACCAACTTCTTCTTCTTCTTTATTAGTCTTCAAGCTTCTTACATTCCTCTACTCATGTGCACAAAGCCACAGAGCCAACTCCGCAAAGGACAGGAGATCTGCATGCACATCGGCAGATCCTCCTTCCTCGAGTTAGGTCAAGCACAAACACAACTCCTATCCAACACAAATCCTTCTTACAATCACTTGCACTTAGCTTTGTAAGTCTTACACCTTCTAGCACAAATCCAATCATAAATAACTACAATCACATAGATCGAAATTGCACTTATCAAAATCATACCTCTTACATCGCTCAAACCTTTGTTTATACATTACAAAAGAGGCCTAAACATGGGTAAACTCATGGGCCGACATCCCATGCCCATTACATAAACCCTAAAACCCAAAAATTTCGCAACAAGGGTGAGATCTCGTGATATCTGCTTGGCTTGGCTAGTCAATCTTTGATCAGCCTGTCGAAGTCCCAAAAATGGTCAAACATGACCAAGGTTCTCTCAAAACTTGGTCGAGGGCCAACAGGCCCCCAACACTCACCTGTGACTCATCCTGAGTCACTCTAATCTGGGTAATATCACTTCGAAGGCCTCGATATTAGCTCGAGATGCCTCAAATTGCTTCTTTGCCAGAGCCTCCTGCTCAACGAACTCCTGAATTGCTTGCTCAGTGACAGGCCCTTCCAGACGTTGTTCTACTGTTGCAACCACGTGTTCCAACTGTGAGCCTTGTTCCTCTATCTCTTCAAAAAGTGTGCAGGATTCATCCTGCACCGGCTAGAGTCTTTGTGTCACCTCCATAACTCTTCTCTGGATGGAAGTGAACTACTGTTGAATTGCGTGCTGCTCTTGCGACCTCTTCATATTTTCCACTACAGTAAGCAGCTTCATCTGTGCTTGCACAGTCAACGCCTGCTGCTTCACCTCCTGGATCTCTTCTTCCAATATCCTCAGCTCCAGGTCTTCTGCAAGGTGCTCATAGGTCTTCACACTTTGGTCACTTAATTGCTTCCATTCTAAGGCCAATGCCCTGATTCTTTCTACTGTGCTCCTGGCAGTTTCCTCCCTTCCATGAGGTCTATCAGGATCTCCTCTATAGATTTCTCTACTATGCTAAAGTCGCTCGACATGCACACTCGTAATCAAATAATTCGGGTAGGCAAACAGACACTCAAGGTAAGAAAAATGGGTGGTGAGGTCTCAAAATCACAGCGCGATAGCAATCAGTTCTTTGTTAGCTCGGATAATCACAGTTTGAAAAAAGTGGTCTCGGCGCAATGTCCGACGGGATAAATAAGCAACGACATAACGAAATCCTCCAACGGGAGGGAATGCCTCAATAAATATGATTCCATCCATTATGGCGCAGTCCCAACATTCCAATGGAAATCTTCCTAGCAATAATTGCATTTCAAGTCGTTTTGGAGCGTCATTCTAACGGTCGGGACGCCTCCAACAGTCATATAGCTTCGTCATGGCGAAGTGCCATTCTATGTTGTTCTGCTATTCTGACGAGGTTCAACTTCTGCAAGCCTGTCTTCTGCGAAGCCTTTTCTGGAACCTCCTGTAGTTTTTCTAACTTTTCTTTCTTCTTACTGAGCTTTCTTTCCTTCTTTCTTGTGATCTAAGTCTCTGGATTCCTTCTTAAATTCTCATTCTTATTTTCTCTTAGTGTAGTAACTTCGCACTGCTGAGGGTCTTTCAAAGGGTTTGAAGGTAACACTTCTTCTCTTACTATTTCTAGGGTGGATGTTCTTCTCTCCTGCCTGGACAGGTTCTGTAAGCCTTCTTGTGTTCTTTCAACCTCAACAACTAATTCTCTTTCCTTATGTTGCTTCGACTTGTCCTCTTGTTCTTCTATTAGTCGTGCTATTTTTCTAGCTATGAAGTCCCTTAATTCTTGCTTTTTCTGTTTTGTATCTTCTTCCTCTGCTTTCCTTCGAATCTTATCTTTCTCAACTCAGGGCTTTCCTAAAAAGAGTGCAAAAGGGGCATTGTTCTCAACAAACCTAATTACCTCAAATTCTTCTCCAGTCGATGTTCCATGGGCTATCGTAGGTACACTAGTAACGCTTCTGCATAGAGTTATCATCTTTCATTTAAACAATCCTATCCCTCCCAATGAAGGAACCATATCAGGCTTTCCCAAAATTTCCTAAGTGCTTTCTAGCATGATATTTACCTGTGCTTCCGCATCCAGAACACAGTCTATGTCAAAGTCTTCTATTCTTGTTTCTATGCACTGCTTCTCTTTCAAGATCTCTGATAAACTGATGTCTTTATGATTATTCAGTGTTTCTTTCATCTGTAATAATATAGTCTCTGATTTTTTCTGGTTCTCTAACATATCCTTAGCCTCTTGATCTTCTTTGTAGTTTTCTTGTCTCATGTTCATATTTTCAACTTTGGAAATCATTCTTGGAAAATCCAAAACCTTGTGACCAATATCTTTACAACAAAGACAAATAGGACATGTAATATGGAATTCCTTAGCAAGATGTCTTCGTCTTATGTAGTTATATCACAATTTCAATCCTCTCTTTATCTTAAACGATCCCCAACCTTTCTTGTACTGCGTACTGGGATCACAGTGATGGACCTGCAATCTGCAAAAATTCTTTCTAGGTTCCTGCATCCACTTATTAGTCCAAACATTCCTTCTATGCATAGGAATAATATATCTTTCACTATCTCTATCATATTTATTCAGATCAAATATTCTTTCTTCTAGTTGTGCCCTAGTTTTCGGACTAGGACAAAATATATTAAATATACCTAGATTCATACTTTCGAAGAAAAAATTTCCACTTATCTTACCTTTACCATAGTGAAAAGCTTAAGATCTTACCTCTTCTCTTCAGATCTAGTTCCTTTCTTAGCACAGAGCTTCACAAGTCAAGTAGAATACTACGCACTATAGCAACTGATCTACACACAGAGCTTTCTCTTTTCTTCAGTTCCCAGCAATCAGAGTTTTAGGTCCCGACAACGGAACCATTTGTTGGCACAGGGGAAGACCTAGTGTTCAACACTTCAACAACGCACCAACAAAACCCTAAATATCGACCCTTTCGGCAACACCTGCGAAGAAGATGAAGTCTCACCCGAGGTAGGAGAAGGGGGGTTGTAGGAATCAGGTGTCTACAATCTAGATGGAACACAGATATGTGATTACAACACTTAACATAGCACTTAGCCAATAACATGCATTAGATTATGATTCTCAATCACATCACAGATCAAACCCTAAGTACAAAACAACGCAGTAGTAATAAATATTAAGAACATCTAATCATTTAGCACATAGAATCAATTCAGATCTAGCATACTCAACATAAATAGAGCACTAAGCATCCATAGATCTATCTCACATATATCAATATAAATGCTCTAAGCAGATAAACATATAAAAAACATGAACAATATTGCACAAAGCACATCAACACAGGATATACGTGGTTCACCCCAGTGTGGGGCTACGTCCACCAACTTCTTCTTCTTCTTTATTAGTCTTCAATCTTCTTACATTCCTCTACTCCTGTGCACAAAGCCACAGAGCCAACTCCGTAAAGGACATGAGATATACGCACACCTCACCAGATCCTCCTTCCCCAAGTTAGGTCAAGCACAAAGCCAACTCCTATCCATCACAGAGCCTTCTTACAATCACTTTCACTTAGCTCTGCAAGTCTTACATCTTCTAGCACAAAGCTAATCATAAATAACTACAATCACATAGATCGAACTTGCACTTAGAAAAATCATACCTCTTACATTGCTCAACCACTTATTTATACATTACAAAAGAGGCCTAAACATGGGTAAACCCATGGGCCGACATCCCATACCCGTTACATAAACCCTAAAACCCAAAAAGCCCGAAAAATGGGCAAGATCCCACGATCTTCGCTTCGCTTGGGTGCTCTGTCTTCGGTCAGCCCATCGAAGTCCCAAAAATGGTCAAACATGACCAAGGTTCTCTCAAAACTTGGTTGAGGGCCAACAATCCTATGGCCTTCGTTTATTCCGGAACTCCAGGGTTCAGGAGTTATTGGTTTATCTGAGTTGTTTATCGTCGGAGTAGGTCAAGGCCGGATTTGACCACCTTCTTCCTTGGTGCACTTTGAATAGATCAACGGTTGATGAGATTTACTATTCTTCCTCTAATATGCTGGTTGACGAGAGTTCATGAATTCAGGGATTTGGACTTCGGGTAGATTTACATGTTCTAGAATCCTTTTCACCGGAGTAGTTAGCGTCAGAATTGACCGTAATTCATGACATTGGGGCTTCGGCCTTCAGGTAAATTTATCTATTCTAGACTCCATTTCGCTGGAGTGGTCAGCGTCGGAGTTGACCGGAATTCATGACTTCGGAGCTTCAGCCTTCGAGTAGATTTACCTTTTCTAGACTCCTTTTCCCTGAAGTGGTTAGAGTCAGAGTTGATTGTTTGATCCAATGGTTGAGAGCTCACCAATAGAGATCTTAGATCAATGTTATGCATGAGTTCGTTTACTCTGAGACTCCGATATATTGTGGATTACATTGTCATTCCACTAAACTCGATCAGATGGTCTAGAATTCATTTGAATTATCTCCTTGATCTAATGATTGGCAAGATCATCTGAAGCTCCTACTTCAGATCTAACAGTTGAGGTTTAATCCTTCCCAACCTTTGACTTCACCTTGATCTAATGATCTTGGATTGTCCTGAAATAATAATGAACGACTCATTGCATCATCTCTTATGAGCTTCGATTAATGTTCTTACTTCTGAGCTTTGGGTTTATATTGGATTCTTCTGCACCATGTTGACATCAATGACAATATCGTACAACCATGTCCAACATTATCCCCCTTTGGCATTGATGGCAACCTTTTCTTTGAAATATTTTTATTTATGTTTCTTATCAATTTCCTCCCCCTTTGGCAGCAATGACAGAGGGGATCTTTCTTTGCTCCCCCTGTGGAAATGCTCCCCCTGACCATGTGCCCCTTTTCTTATGATACGATTTTTATGGTTTTTAGAGAGGTATGTGAATCACTCCTAATTTTTGTCGAATATTTTCAAAACTACTCTTGGGCAAGGGTTTTGTGAATATGTCTGCAATTTGTTCTTTGGTGTCCACATACACTATTTTAACCACCTTTTGGGTAACCTGATATCTTAGGAAATGGTATTTAATTGGGATATGTTTGGTTTTAGAATGCATTACTAAATTTTTAGAGATACTTATGGCACTAGTGTTATCACAATTAATAGTAATGGGATTATCATATCTTATTTGTAAATCTTCTAATGTTTGCTTCATCCAAAGAACTTGTGTGCAGAAGATGCAACAAGAATGTATTCTTCCTCTGTTGTGGAGAGTGATGTGGATGTTTGTTTCTTACTTAGCCATGCTACCAAACATTTTCCTAGAAAAAATGCTCCTCCACTGGTGCTTTTCCTATCATCTATACTACCGGCCCAATCTGCATCACTGTATGCAGTTAGATTGAAGCCTTTATCTTTTGGATACCATAATCCAAGTTCTAAGGTGCCTTTAAGATATCTGAATATTCTCTTTACTTATTTTAAGTGATTTTCTTTAGGTGTGGATTGAAATCTTCCCATGAGTCCTATAGCCTACATGATGTCAGGTCTTGTTGTTGTTCAATAGAGCATACTTCCAACCATCGACCTGTACATCGTTTGGTCCAATTTTGGTGAGTCATCTTCTAGGCTTAGTTTAAATCCAGTGACCATGGGAGTACTCATAGGTTTATTGTCTTCCATTTGAAATTTCTTTATCATTTCCTTGATATATTTGGCTTTGGAAATGAATATTCAATTTTCTGTTTGAGTTACTTGTAAACCTGTTGACGGGCGAAAATGACCGTTTGTCAATTGGAAGAACGAGTCTGGTCCGAGGTTGTCTAAATAACCCAAGACATTTGGTATGACTCACTCTGACGAGTTTAATGGATCCGTTGGCCAATCTAACAGTCCTAAAAGAAATAAAATAACGAAAAAGAACAAAATAATAGTTAACTACTTAGCATATATATATATATACATACGTGTTTATATAACTATTTCGAAATAATATTTACAAAAACAGATCCGTTTATCTAATTTATGTGCAATATATACAAGTTATGAGTTTTAATCTGAACTCATGAAAATCGGATGACAATGTGTCTCTTTTAACAAAAGTAGATAAAGAAAGCAAATACGTTATTTTTGTTTTTGTCTTTATTTATCTATAAGATTAAATACCAAAATTTACTATGAAACAGGAATATGTGAACGGTCAAAACCAGACCACATGTAAGAGTCCCGAAAAACAAACAAACCATAAAAGAAATAAACTAACCTATTAATGAGTTAATGGGCATGCATCCAATGCCTGTATGATCATGAAATGTCCATCTAGTATGTCCAAGAGATAAACCTGCAGTGAACCTTTGAGGTTGTTCGGAATAAATGCCAAAACAATAGATTGTCTGTTTGATTTTAATGACAGGACGATAGGACACAAATAATAACTATCATATTCGTGATCGCAAGAAATTACACATAAGATAAATCTAACTGTAACAACTTGTTTTTAATCATTCAACAAAATTGAAGGTAAACCTTTTCATTTGAATTGAACGAGCAATCACTATTTTTAATAACTGAAGCATCAAAATGTGGACAATATTTAAAGAGATTATCCTGAAGACATAATAATTTGTGAAGACAAAATCTATCAAGAACTATTGAGTTGAGTTATCAGGATAAACAAATCGTAAACAAAAAACAACATTTACAGATAGCTAAAGCAGAAGTGTAAATGTATTTTCCATCCAAATTCGTGTATAGGTTGTCCACCTTCAGCCCCAGGCCAAGATGATTTGATTACAAAAAATAATGAGTTTTATAACCTTCAGAAAGGTAACTTCCTTATCTTATGAGATAAGATGAAATCATGTCTTGATTACAAAAATAAAGGGGGAATAAAACTACCCCAGATTACACTAAATCTTCAAAAGCTAAAAAAAGTTTGTTCCAGTTTATACAAAAATGAATCATAGATTTGGCTAACAAGCCCCAAAAATACTTTAGATCACTTGGTCACCCCAGATTCCCATATATCTTGAAAAGAAAGATCAAATGAAGAAATTAAGTGTTGGCAAATATTTAACAGACAATGAATGCTTGTCATTGATGGCAAGAACAACAATGAAGATGGCATGAATACAGGAAGTTTGTAATTGACAGACAAACAGAAGATAAGTTCACGAAGGCAGCGAATGATCGAAGGCAACACAACATTGATCGAGTAATCGAAGATCCGTAAAGGTTGAGAAGAATCTCTGATCGTTGAAGAGGAGGACAGATCTCAGCCGTCAGATTTAAGCGCAGGATCCAACCATCGTTGGATCAAGAAGAACCCGCACGTTCTTTAAGGTACAAGGAGAAGCAGGCGTAATCGCGATATGAAAAATCGCGATGTAATCTG
>SNQJ01S0022877.1:50229-66661 GCA_010110895.2 Picea sitchensis | reverse complement strand
CGATTAGTCCTGATGATGAATCCTGATTCGGATTCGAAACGTCGACGACGAAATGATACAAACTGTGGATTATCCGAAGAACAATTGTGAAACTCCTCACCACAGAAACTTGAAAACAACAACATTCTTTTAAATCTTTTGGATTCCTAACATTATTCTATGAGCCTATAATCAATGTAATGTACCTCAAATCTGCCAAATAAAAAAAATAAATCTACGGAACATTAATCTCCAATTTTATTTAGCAGACTCACATATATATTTATACTCACATATATATCTATATATTATATCAGGCTTAGGACTTATGATCCTAAACTCTCCCCTAAGCATAATCTTCTATGCTTGCGCGCAAGGGAAAATCTTATTTGTATACCATGCATAACGTAATAGGGTCAGGAGTATACACCTTAGTGAAATGTTATTGGCTTAACATAAGGTATTTGAAATTACTTTGCATGGCCAAAATCATCGAACGAATCTCCTGTGATTATTGGTTGGGTAATGATCTTCTAGTCACCATCGACATAAAGGTTTTGGTTAATAAAATTTGACCCTAACAACGCGTTTAAATCTATGATGTCTCAACTAAATGATGCCTCACTTGAACGATGTATTAACTGAAATGATAATAGTTATATTTAAATGGTTCCATTTGGTCATGTGACGAAGGGGCTGCTCTTTATTTCACATTTCTTAATATGAAAAGAAGGGTTCTTGTCAGACATGAGTTAAGTTCCATGTGCGCAAAATTTGATGGTTATCACCTGACCCCTCATCCAACATGGAAAGAGCCTACCTTCGTACCATCAACATTTACATTGCATATTAAGAGCTCTTTAGGGTTATCTAGGTCTCGTTTTTCATTTGTGAAGTTTTTCGAAATAACTCTGCATTTTTTCTCAATGAGCGGGAAATCCGTGACTTGGAGGTTTTTATCCGATGGGAGCAGGTGTCCCTACCCGACCATCCTGGTAATTTCACGATGCTCCTGTATTTTTTAAAAGTTGAATGGAACCCTCAAGTTTTCATTACAGTGGAAGAAACCCTTTGTACTATAATTCTTATTATGACTTTTAGTGATAGTTTTCCTATGATTGTTATTCTCCTCGTAACCCCCTGGACTATTCTTTATTCTGGGTAGGTAGTCTTCACTGGTTTTTTATTCCAAATCCTTTTGGAACCTTCTTGATACCCCTCTTTTGTTCCAGTAACTACAATCTCGCACAGGCATTTTAGCAGGGTTACATGTTTGCATTTTCTTAAGGGGTTTTTCATTGTCCCTCTATTATTTTTATGGATTACTCTTACCCTTATGCGTTGTTACCTGGTATCGATCCCTTGTGAGACCATGCAGGAGTACTAGTCCAAAAG
Organism: Picea sitchensis; assembly: GCA_010110895.2. NCBI lineage: Eukaryota > Viridiplantae > Streptophyta > Pinopsida > Pinales > Pinaceae > Picea > Picea sitchensis. The sequence continues at coordinate 65,287 of SNQJ01S0022877.1, read as the reverse complement.
TAATTCTGGTAGGGTAGAACCCACTCTGAGTATACATGTTATATAGATTTTTTCATTCGGTGGATTCTAACAGGCCACTAGATAAATCTTACGACTCTAATGTTTTTAAAAGGACTCTCTCTATTTTCCATTCAGTATATAATATAATGTGGGTATTCTGTGTCCCGAATGATTCATTAAGGAATACCTTGCAACATGAAAATATTTGAGTCTATGGTAACTCTTGGGTTAAGGTATTTCATACTATTATTATTGTTAGCTATGGGTGGAGGCTACCATTCGAAATTGGGTATTCGTCATAAATATTAACTTTGTGTTAAATCTTTGAGCATTGCTTTGTGAACCATATCTATATAAAGTTATGGAATACATTTCTTTCTGCACTTCCTTGCTCATTTTAATTATTAGAAGTTTCATTTGTTTTCCTTCTCGTATTTATGTTCAAATAATTGTTTATCATGACCTAATGATGGGACCCCTGGTTTTTGCGAGGGTACCCATTAGGTCAATTTTGGTCCACTTCTCCCTTACAGTCCATGGATGATTTCGTCGACTGTGTAGAGGCAAGACGACCTCTACTATGGCCTCGAGTTAAGTGCAATCCTAAACTTTCATGTATTTTGTTTCTTTATAATCAATTTATCTCGGAAATTAAATTATGTGTTCCATATAAGAAATTTTGTTATTCATTGGTAGTTACTAATTGAAATTTATTGGTCCCCTTATAGGGTTGGAGCATCCGAAAGCTTCATAATTATGGGCATCCTAGTGTTTTCACAGTCTAAAGTCTATTTACAAAGAATTGAATTTCTCAACAATAAGGTTGAAATGATATCCTTTTAACAAAGATGCATCCTCTAATATTTCTTAATTAAGTTCCATACTCAGCCAAGATACAAGGAAATTTTTTGCTCAACACCTACAGTTAATCCATAAGGGTTTACCTGATTTTAGGGGCTCCCAATGGCCAAATTCTCGATTTTCCACTTGTCACATTCAGCCCTAAGGTAGTTCCAACATGTTCCCTTCTCATGGAGTCATGGTCAGCTGATTTTAACCTGGCTGTCTCATTTTTTCATCAGCAATAATATAAAATATTTTGTTTCATACAAGTGTCATAGTCAAATAGTTAGTTGGGTCAAATCAGATCTCTGCCCAACAGTCATAATCATCAATTACAATTAACTAAATTAAGAATTCGTAATTTCCATAAATGACAATAATTTTCCAATTTCAAATTTTCTAAAAACATAAATAATTTCCTAAGGAGATTTCATATTTAAAAATATATATATTTTTTTGGGATGTTGCAATCAATATCAGGAACAACATGCTGAAAACAACTCTTCTACTAGTAGAGCGGAGAACCATGAGCCCATAAATGATAAGAAATTAATATTATCCCTGCACAGTCGTGGAAAATTTCAAAAGTTCCAGAGAGGGATCAAAAGCCACTTATGACTTGCCTGATATCAATATTTAAGGTGTTGCAGGAGCCATTCTGGAAACTAGAAACATTGACACAAAGCGATTGGGAAGATGGAAAGAACTCGACACTTTCTCCTCCTATAATTTGTAAATTTTGACAATAGAATTTTGAGTTGGAACTTGGCCTTTGAATATTTCAAGCTAGGCGTGGATGAATATTTCAAGTCGAACCACTTGGATCTATTAATATTTTTAATCACCATCAAATTGGAGAAAAAATTTCCGAAACGATGACCTAGTTCATGTAAAAAATACAAATCGGGGGCATCCTCTGTAAAACTAAAAAATCAAAATTAGTGGGAGAAAAAACCATAAGGCCAATGGCCATTCCTAAATTGAGGAGAATCATGGTCCTTGGCCATATGAAAAAACTAAATTTGTGGGTGAAAACTCCAAAATATCGATGGCTATTCCTAGAAATCGGGCGAAATGGAGGATGATCGCCATTTTTCCAAGGAGAAAATGTAATTAATATTTAAATTTCGACCACCATTTTTGGGATAAATATATAATTAATATTGTTTTAAAAATAAAAGGGGAGATAATTTGGATTAATATGTTTTTTTTTTTAATATATAAAATTCGCCCTCCCAAAATTTGAAGGGGTTAGATTTCACCCATGGGGGAAATTTCACCCCTAAAATTTTCTATGGTACGTTTTTATATTGGAGGAATGATTATTCCTAGAGTGAGGCCTTCTTTCTTCCATTATCGTAGGCTTCTTGATATCATTATCCTTGTAACCTATGTTTTTGAAAACTTTGGTAAGGTGGTTTATCTCCTGTTGAAAATGTTCACTGTCACAGATTCTTGTTTCCCCCCTTGATAGGGTATAGAGGACTCCTACCTTGTTTGAAGGGTGGTGGTGGGAGTTGGAATGAAGGTAGATATCCACATGGGTTTTCTTCCTAAATACCTTATTCCCAAGTGATCCATCTTGCTTCCTAATGATAAGAACATCGAAAACATGAATGTTATTGTAATGTCCCAGCCACCAACAGGTTGGGCAATGCCACTTCTTGGACGTTTCACTTAGATCTGATACCATTTCGTGAATTTATATGAATACATATCTAAAAAAATTAACAATTACATCGTTCTGTTCATGCCACTTATTCATGCATAAATAATCATTAAAACATACCGACAATATATGGATACACACGACATATTCTAACCATACACAAATTAATGCGGAAATAATAGTAAGCCTACATACAACATAGATGATATATCCAGGACTTAGTCATCAAGTTATAACACATGTACAATTACACAACATATAATTAATAGAGATTTGGTACTTATATTTCAATAAATGACCACCTAACTGTGTGCAGACCTTCCACGAACCTCCTAGCCTTACACCACATTTCTCATCACACTCAACAATGGGTCACCCCCGAGATGGGACTAAACTCCACCGAGAAAGGAATTCCTAGGCTAGGAAAGGACAAAAAGAAGGTCAAACAGATCAACAAGAAGGATTTTCTCCGGGGACCATCTCACACTAACAACCTACAACCTCTCATTCCCCACATGCTTGTCCCACAACAAGAATTGTGCCCCTTCTCTGCTCCACAGTCCTTCAATTGCCTCACTTCCCTTCTAGGGTTTCATAAATAGGCCAGACATGAATTCTCTGAGCACTGTAGCTGTAGTTGGGCTTCCTCTAGGAAAACACTTCCCCATCAACCTCTCTCACCTAGAGAGAGTTTCTTGTAGGCCTGACAACCTGCTTCTTCAGTCCACAGGCCTAACAACCTGCCTCTTCAAACCACAGGACTAATAACCATCTTCTTCAACCCAACTTCTAAGTCAAATCGAGTAAGGTTGATGGCAACAAGAAGGCTCTGTATAGCTCAGGTGATGGTAGAAACAACAATCATTAAGGCATAGCAAGGCTAAGGAAAGGTATAGGTGCGAGAATGAATCCTTGCATGAATCGGGAAGGGTGAAATATTTCCATATAATAATAAGGGTCGTGAGGAAACTCTAAACTGGTCTAGATGCAAGGATGGGGAGCAACGCCAAAATCGGAAGAGAACCCCCAATGGGCTGGATTTCCCAGCTATAAAATGCATGCGACCACACTGACACATGTCTTCTGGAAGTCACATGAGTTCCACTTAGCACTCGTTCCCCTTTTTCCAAAGAACTTAGGACAACACAACTTATGTCAACCATAGCCTTTTGGAATAATAATAAAATATTATTCCCTTAGACGTAACCCCTCTAGCTTATCCCCTGGGCTTAGAAACTTAGCTTCCTCCCTTACCCTACCTATTGGAACTTAGTCCCCCATAAATATTTCTTTGTGGTCGGTATACACACAACAATGTAATTTTATTAATGATATGTGCATTTACATATACAAAAATGAGGCTCATGGCCTTAACCATCTAGGCTCTCCAACCTAATAAACATATAAGTCTCAACTTATAAACACTTGGCTCACCAACCTATAAACATAATTACAATTCAACAGGGGCTCAACCTTGGGGTGTTATAATCCCCTCCCCTTATTTTTTCAGTGTCCTCAATGCAACTTACTTACACAACAACAACACGATTTCCACAATCTTCAAAAAGATGTGGGTACTCTGCTTGCATAGGATCTTCATTCTCCCATGCTACGTCCTTAGGACCGTACTAGATCCAATGAAATTTTACAATCCCTATGGTTCGATTATGAATCTTCTTTCTTTTATGATCTAGTATACGCACCAGATGCACCTGAAAAGTTCTTTCCTACTCCACCTAAATCACATTCCAATCAATAACATGATTATCATAAGGTACATATTTCTTAAGCAATGACACATGAAATACATTATGTATAGACATGCATGCAGACAATGCAAGCCTATATGTTACTCGACCAATCCTCTCTAGGATTTAAAACGACCCATAATACTGAGCTTCTAGCTTTGAACAATTTCCCAACTTCAGATAGCTTCTCTTGGCCTTCACTATCATGAATACATGATCCCCTACTTTAAATTCCTTGTGAGTTATTTTCTTATCAACATAAATTTTCTTCCTGTCTTGGGCAACCTTCAAATTCTACTTCATCTTCAACATTTGTTCTTCCATTTCCTTGAGCAAATCCAGCCCAACCACTTCCCTATTAGCTGGGTTGTCCCAACTTACTGGGGTGTTAGACTTTTTGCAATAAAGTGCTTCAAATGTGATCATATTCTATGATACTTGATACCCATTGTTGTAGGAAAATTCTACCAAGTGTAGATACTCTTCCCATTTAGATGGTTTGTCCATCACATACATCCTTAACATGTCCTCTATCACTTGGTTCACCCTTTTTGTTTTTCCCATCTGACTCAGGATGATATGTTGTACTTAAGTTCAGATTTGTTATGAACCCTCTGAATAACCCCTTCGAGAACTTTGATGTAAACTTCGGGTCTCTATCAGACACAATTGTCTTGGGTACGCCATGCAAGTGAACTAATTCCTTCATATAAATATCAGAAACATTACTTTCTTTATGAGTAGTCTTCATATGAATGAAATGGGCAGCTTTAGTAAGCTTGTCTACCACTACCATGATTGCATCATGTTGCTTTCTCATTCAGGGCAATCTCGTGATGAAATCCATTCTTACCACTTTCCATTTCCACTCAGGAATGGGTAATGGATGTAGTAAACCAACTCGGTGTCTATGTTAAGCCTTTATCTTTTGACATTCCAAGTATTTGGCTATAAAATAAGCAATCTCCCTCTTCATGCTTGGCCAATAATATTGCCTTTTGACTGTCGATATTGTTTTCTCATATCCTGGGTGTCCTGCATAAGGCACATTATGCATTTATTTCAAAATCGCACTCCTTAATTCAGAAGAGTTGTGTACATAGACTCTGTTTTTGTACATAATGATTCCATCAATTCCCAATTCATAATCTTCAGTTTTCTACTGCATTTTACCTTGCTGCAATTTTGTTACCAATTCCATGTACTACAGATCTACTTTTGCAGCTTCAAAAATTATTCCTTTAAGATTCATATGATACATGCTAATCATTGTAGCATGTAGTTCATGCACTCTCCTGCTGAGTGTGTCATTCACTTTGTTCTCCTTTCCTTTGATATGATTTATATCAAAGTCATACTCATAGAGGAATTCCAACCATCTACTTTGCCTAGCATTCAAAGTAGGTTGATCAAACAAATATTTTAGACCGTTATGGTCTGTCCTTAGCTCAAACTTCTTTCCCATGAGGTAGTGCCTCCAATTCTTCAAAGCGTGAACTATGGCTGCCAATTCCAAATCATGAGTGGCATAAAGTATTTCATGCTCTTTCAACTTCCCTGATTCATAACATACAACAAACCCATTTTGAATGAGGACTCCACCCAATCCTTCTTTACATGCATCTGTGCATACAATGAAGTCTTCATTTGGATCTGCGATCCTCAGAATTGGAGCATTGGTTAACAATTTCTTCAATTGCTGGAAACTCTTTTTACATTATTCTGTCCATTGACACGTATTCCCCTTCCTTTGCAAGGAAGTGATGGGGTGAGCTATTATTTAAAACCCTACAATGAACCTTCTGTAATAGCCAGTTAGATCCATGAAGGATTTGACTTTTGTCACATTCTTAGGTGTTGTACACCCTTTAATGGCCTCAATATTTTCAGGGTCCACTATTATCCCTTCGTCAGATATGACATTCCCCATGTAGTGAATTATGTTTTGATAAAATGAGCACTTGCTCAATTTGGAATACAACTGATGTTCTCTTAGCACTTACATCACCATCCTCAAATTATGCTCATGCTCTTGTTCCAACTTGGAATATACAAGAATGTCACCCAAAAAAACAATGACAAACTTGTCTAAATATTCCCAAAAAACACCCTTCATTAAGCACATGAAAATAAGTGGTTCATTTGACAACCCAAATGGCACCACTGTGAAATCATAATGACCATACCTTGTCGTGATGACAGTCTTGCTGATATATTCCTCTTTAATCCTTACCTGATGGTATCCTGACCTGAGATTTGTCTTGGAAAATATATTTGCATCCTTCAATTGATCAAAGAGATCATCAATCCTTGGCAGAGGATACTTGTTCTTCACAGTTAATTTATTCAACTATCTGAAATTAATGAAAAATATTAATGTCCCATGTTTCTTCTTCACGAACAAGACTTGAGAACCCCAAGGTGACACACTTGGGTGTATATACCCCTTCTTCAGAAGTTCTTCAAGCTGCATTTTGAACTCCTTCAACTCTGGTGTACTCATCCTGTAAGGAGTCTTTGATACTGGAGCTGCTCCATGAATCAAATTAATAGAGAAATGGATATATCTCTTTGGAGGTAGTCCTGGTACCTCCTTGAACACATCATCAAAATCTTCCAGGACTGCATGATCCTCCAAATTTGGCACTTTATCCTTAGATGCTTCCTCCATATGGGTTGCAAATATTTGACAGCCCTTCCTGTAACACTTCTTCAGTTGCATTGATGAAATTTCCCAGATAGTAACTACCCTGGGAATTCCATGGACTGTCGTCTGATTCCCTTCCTCATGCAAACAATTGAAAGCCTTGATACAATATTCTAATATGGCATGGTGTTGATCTAGCCAATCCATACCAATTAGGAAGTCATAAGATCCGAAAGGAAATATGTTCAAATCTTCCCTTGTGCTCAGTCCATTAATGTCCATAAGACATGACTTAACCATCTCATTGAATTTTCTTTTGGCTCCAGTAGCCAACTGCACCAACCAAGGTTTTCCATGTTTTTTTCTTAGAAATTTCAAACTTTCAACCATCCTAGGATCTATATAACTATGAATAGATCCTGAATCAGATAAAATAGTAATGGTTTGGTTGTTTATCATGCCTTTCACTTCAATCATATGCGATTGATACTCTACTTTCTTGTTGTCCAAGGATGTATAGATCCTTGGAACATTTATTCCCATGTTCCTCATTGTTTCATCTCACTAAACATTGTGAAAAACTCTCTCTTTGTCACTTCTATGAGAAAAATCTGTAAACATATGATCACCTTTACAACCCCAACATTGAATAGGTGGCTTCCTTGGCCTTTGACCACCTGTCTTAATCATTCTAGGTTCTCTAAAAGTTGGTTGTCCCTGAGGATTATTTCTGAAGAATGGTGGATTAATTCCCTTCTTCCTCTGATCCATATTGAATTTATTCTTGTCTTCCTGATCTACCGAGGAAGGAGATCTAATGGGGAAGGTGATCAAACAATCCATTTTCCGGTAGTTGACAAAAAACTCAACAGGGGCGCAACTCTGAGCAGGGTCGCATCATTGGTTTGGGTAACCCAGTAATAGATATCCAATGCTGGGATGATCTGAGAGTATCCAAGAGGATGGGGATATCTCAGTGTGTGTCTCAGGGATGAAAGGGAGAATCTCAGTGCAACCATAGAGGATTGTGCACTTACTTCATCCCGACAATGAGAAAACCATTAAGGGCGCAAAACCTAGGTTGGTGCACCCTCTTGTTTACCTCAAAAAACTTGCAGAAAAGGACGTGCCCCCTTAGAGATTGGATAGCTAACATATTAATCTTTCTCTCAAGTGTGGAAGCGTGTCAAACGGAGAATCCAGGGTGCATCCATGAAGAAAGGTGCATTGGCTAACCCTGAAAATGACCTAAAAATGAAAATGCAACAAACATCTGAAGTAAAACTCAGACAACAAAAACAAAGTGAGATAATAGTTTGAGGAAAAGATAATAATGTTTTATTTGAGTCTTGGTTCACCTTATATACTGAGGGAACCATTTATTTACATATGCATATTTAAATAACATCAAAAATGTGAAATGAGTCGAGCCTAGTTGGCTAAAGTGTACTCCCCAGTTGGGCGTTCCCCTAGGTGGCCTCCTTGGCCCACTTCCAAAGTTTTTTGGAAAGTTGGGCTTGCTTTTTTCTGATCATATAGGCACTTAGCTTGCCTTATGTTCTCCTCCAATGTCTTGGGATCATCATATTGTATTTTTTCACTAATGGATGGTGGAAAACCACTCAAATACCTTTGAATCTTGACTGTCTCATCCTTGATGAAAGAGACATACTTCAACAATTCTAAAAACCTTCTTTCATACTCATTAATGGACATACTTCCCCGCTTGAGTTCAAAGAACCCTTTCATTTTGTTATCATAATACCTCTTAGTCAAGTATTTATTTTCAAAATAATTCTTGAATTCCCTCCAATTAACATCTTTCTCTTTAATGTGCAACACCTGCACAAGCTTATCCCACCGCATGGATGCCTTACCTTTGATTTGATAGATGGAAATTCTTTCTTCTGCCAGTGAAGAGTAATTATGAAATTGAAAATACTTTCTCATGCTCAACAACCATGTCTCTGCATCTTGATCCTTCTTGTGCTCCCCATCAAATGTAGGAGGTTTCCTTTTGTTCATTTCTCCTTGTAGCTCATCCTCCCCAGACCTCTTATGATTCCTGGCATGGGATATGCTTGAGATATTGTGTACTCTCTTACTGGAATTCCTCAGGGAGTGTTGGTGATGTCTGCTATCACTTTTTGTTCTTTTGTGACTTCCTGGTTTTCTTGAGCCACTCTCCCTATCTAGTTTCCTTTCTATCCTTTCCAAGATCTGCATCAAATTTATGTTGAATTCTCCCTGTTTCTCTGTGGATTTCATGAGATTTTTGTTATATGCTCGGTGAGTCTGGACATCTCTCTGCAACTTTTCAATGTTTTTCATCATGTTTCCTTCTTTATCTATCTCTTATCCATGCCCATTGGAGTTTGATCCTTCAACTTCTAGATGGACATCCATTCCTATAAATTCATTCTACGAACTGTAAGCATCCTATGACTTCCCCATTTCACTGCACTAAGCGAAAATTCAGTTCAGTTTTGACAATCGTTAACTCTGCAAAATGTAAAGTCAACCGAAATTTTGTTAGGCTAATAAACTTTAACATTTTTCCATAATAAACCAATATTATTCAACAAAAACAATATTAGATTCCATTTCTGTAGGTCTTGGTCGGTCAAGAACCCCTCGGGCTTCAATCTCTAAGCCCAGTTCTGTTTTGCAACTAATTTTGGGTTCTAGCCCCTTTTGTTCAGCCCTTGGTTTGCATGGGACCATAGATGTAACCCAACACTTAAGATTTGGGCACTTATTCGGAGCCTTGAAACTTCGGTCTCTTGGATTCAGAGTTTTCCCTTTTTTCGTGCATCCCAACATCACAGAACAATGAAATATAGAACGCATGAAGAGCAACGGATCTATGGTCCACATTCCTTGATCTGATCTACGGTGGATAGGAGCTTCAAAAATTTCTTCCTTCTATTCCTTCATGCACCATTTCTTCCGAAGTGTCAAGTCTTTAGACTTCACGATGTGGCGCCACGCGTCCACTGGGGACCACGATTTTCGTGCTTGAACTAATAAATGCTGAAAATGTCACATAAAATTTTGTACTTTTCAAATTTCGGGGACATGGGTTAGTGGTTTTGTAGTAACCCACCGATCATTCTCCAATTGTCCCCATGCTGACACTTACCTCACCTGGGAAACCGTGGTTTGGATTGCGAGACTGCCTTGCAGAATTATCTATCGTGCAACCTTGATCTCTACAATGCCTCCCGGATGTTGATCTTTATAGATTGTGACCAAATTTAATGCATGCCCGATCAATATAACTTCTTTGCCAAGCTTAACTACGTTGTGCCACCGCCAGGAGCACACTCGGAAGGACACATGAAGATGACACGTGGTCCAATCAGGCGAGTGACATATGTCACGTTCTAAATATATTTCCATATTACCAAGGTTCTTAACTCATTGACATGTGGCACACATCCCATGTGGCACACATCCCATGTGGCACACATCCCATGTGTCCACGTCATCCCTAGTGATGTTAGTAGGCCATGCCATCCGAGACTTCGGGCTTCGAAAGATTTCTCCTTAGCACAACCCCATTTATACCGAACACTGAATTCCCAAACAAGTTGATCTTCTGACATGCATCTCCTTCGATGAATGGTCTAGATTAACTTCATACTTTGACACTTTAAGAGTTTCCACTCTATTCACACCTTGTTTCTCTCGAATGACGTATTCCCGAACAAGCTAACTTGCCGACACGTGTTCCTTCCTTCGATAAACGAATAGGAAATACACAAAGTTTGCTCTGTCTTCTCTACACGTGACCGAGAGCTATGACCTTGGCTTAACATTTGGGCACTTATCTAGCTTTTACAAGATTGCTAGTCGTCCCTTAAGGAACTATGAATATCAACGACCAAGAGTGATTGCGGAAACTCAACTTGCTCACTCTTTAATTTCCTTCCCGATCTCTGCAATGCGAAGATGCTCATTCGTAGTGGGATCGATATCCATCGTTGATCTATTGATCTATAAAGATCAATGATCTTGAGGGATTGTGGAGTCTCAACTTACTCGCACTTTAATTTCCTTTCCGATCTCTACAATGGCTCCCCATCGTCGATCTCCCGTCAATGAGATCTGACGGTGATGACTTAATCTTCGCTCGATATGACGACTAAAATTCAAACCTTGCGGTTCCAAACCCCTGCTTACTGCAGTCTCTTTTCTCTGTTATCTTTCTTGAACCGTTATGCCTCCTGAGCTTCCAAACACGGCCGAGGTGTTCTCTTGACACTTAGGAATTCTTTGAGTTCAATTTTTTTCCTTCTCAACAAAAATTTTCTCTGAGATTTTGATTCCATAACCACTTATACAGCTTAATTCAGGCTCAGTGTCCAAAACTAGGCTCTGAACTTCAATTTTGTCCATTTCGACAACAATTCCTTTCTGAAACTTTTTCTTTAGCTTCCACTAACATGGCCCATCCAGGCTTAGTTTTGAAACCTTGGCTCTGATACCATTTTGTAATGTGCCCAATCACCAACAGGTCGGACAATGCCACTTCTCGAACGTTTCACTTAGCTCTCATTAATTTATATTCTTGCATATCTAACACAATTAACAGTTAAAATGTTATGTTCATAACACTTATTCATGTATAAATAATCATTAAAACATACAAACAATATATGCATACAGACGACATATTCTAACCATACACAGATTAATGCAGAAATAACAATAAGCCTACACACATAGCATAGTAGATATATCTAGGCCTTACTCATCAAGTTATAACACATGTACAATTACACAACATACAATTAACAGAGATTTGGTACTTATCTTTTAATAAATTACCACCTAACAACATGAATACCTTCCATGGACCTCCCAACATTAGACTACATTTCTCCTCACGCTCAGCAGTGTGTCACCCCCGAGTTTTGACTAAACTCCACCAGGCAAGGGATTCATGGGCTAGGAAAGGACAAGAGGAAGGTCACAGAGATCAACAGGAAGGATTTTATCCCAGGGCCATCTCACACTAACAACCTATAGCCTCTCATTCCTCACATTCATGTCCCACCTCATGAAGTGTGCCCCTTCTCTACTCCATAGTCCTTTAACTTCCCCACTTCCCTTCGAGGGCTTCAGCAATAGGCCAGACATGAATTCTCCGAGAACTATAGCTGTAGTTGGGCTCCCTCTGGGAAAACACTTCCCCAACAACCTCTCTCACATGGAGAGATTTGCTTGCACGTCTAACAACCTCCTTCTTCAATCCGCGGGCCTGACAACCTGCATCTTCAAACCATAGGCCTGACAACTTGTTTCTTCAACCCAACTTCTAAGTCAACTCCAGTAAAGGTGATGGAAACAACAAGGATCGATATAGCTCACGTGATGGAAGCAAGAGAAACCGTTAAAGCATAGCATGGCTCGGGCAAGGAACAAGTGTGAGCATGAATCCTTGGATGAATCTCGAAGGGTGACAGACTTCCAGAGAATCATAAGGGTCGTGAGGAAACTCGAAAGTGGTCGAGATGCAAGGATGGGGAGAAATGGCAGAATGGGAAGCGAACCCCCAACGAGTTGGATTTCCCAGCTATAAACTGCATGCGCACATGTCTTCATGAAGCCGCATGAGTTTCACTTAGCACTCGTTCCCCTTTTTCCAAGAAACTTAGAACAACACGGCTTATGTCAACCATAGCCTTTGGTAATAATAATAAAATATTATTCCCTTAGAGGTAAACCCTCTATCTTAGCCCCTAGGCCTAGACACTTAGCCCCCTCCATTACCCTACCTAGTGGATCTTAGTCCCCCATAACTCTTTCTTTGTGGTCGGTCTACACACAATAATGTAATTTTATTAATGATATGTGCATTTACATATACAAAAATCAGACTCATAGCCTTAAGCATTTAGGCTCTCTAGCCTAATAAACATACAAGTATGAGCTTATAAACACTTGGCTCACTAGCCTATAAACATAATTACAATTCAGTAGGGGCTCGAACTTGGGGTGTTACAACTCTTATTCTCTTCAAGTTCCATGGTAAAATTGATGTCCTCTGGAATTCCATTCATGTGTTGGAAGAACTTGTTTAGTTCTTCATTTACATGAGGCCATTTTACATTAGTATCATAGACATACCTCTTCCATCTTGGGGGTGTCAGGGGTTATGATTCAAGAGCCTTCTTTTCAAAATTTTCCATGAAGAGGTTGGCCATGATTGGGGATAGAGGCAATCCCATGATCAGCTGTGAAAGATGAAGAAGGTTAATCTCAAACATATCTCACCCAACCTTGTTGTTTGAGGGTATGTGACTTAATTGACAACTTGAATGGCTTCATTTAAAGAGATCTTTGTGAAGAGTGAAACAACATCAAAGCTAATGAGCATGTCTCCTAGTTCAACTTTCTCATTTTTAATAAGGTTAACGAATTCATTACAATCTTTTGTGTAAGAATCAATACCACTTACTAAAGGTCCTAGGATCTTTGCTACACACTTTTCTAGTTCGTAGGTTGGGGATCCAATTGTGTTGACAATTGGTCTAAGTGGGAGTCCATAGATTCTCAGGGTGATTTGAAAGTTAGGAATAAGTCACGTTTTCATTATTTCATCTAGGTTATATTCCTTCATAGCCTTCTTAACCTATTTGATAACCTTGGAGATAGGATTTCCCCTTAGCTTCCTGCCACTATTTGTGAGGTGCTCAATCATCTTGACATTGTAATAATTTTTTGTTCATAACGACCGTGGCTCCACCATTCAAGACTACACTCGTATCATCATTTTGTAAATTTTTTAGAGCTACATGCTCCTTCTTATCCAAATTGCTTTTTGGTGGTTTCGCCATTCATAAAACTCTTGTGCAGTCTTGTCTTAAAGACTCTTTCTATTCATCACTGAAGGAATTTATGCTATCCTCTAAGCTACAAACAATGTTTTCCACGGGGATGATTTTCGGAGAAATTGCAATGCCTAAATATTTTTTCAAGATGTTGATTTCCTCATTACTCAAGTCGTGGTCGGTCAGATATGTTAACCACTCGTTTTGAGTCTTTTTCATTGTTTGCATTTTTATTACGTCTAAAATTTCCTAACAATCTGTCAAATTTACCAGTCTGCCTCTCCCTCGATGTATATCCCTCTTTATCTGCTTTAATCGCAACGTTCACATCTATTAGTTCCCACATGTGCGCAAATTTTATTAGCGAATTTTAGATGCGATTTTAGGGCTGCACGAGATAGAGAATCCAGGGCAAAACGAGTTCTCCTAATTTGCCCACGAATAATGTCGCGACTCAACCTATCAAACGCTCTACTATTCCATTTGCTGCATAATTTGTGATTATTGGAGGCAAAGATCGGGGTTAAACTAGAATCCCTGCATCGTTTCAGAAAATTAAGATCCACCAACCTTTTTTCGATTTTAATTTTTAATTTTTCCATCAAATGAATTTTTCTCTAGGTTTCCCCTCCGTACAGGGAAGTAATAACTGTTTTAAAATTTCTTCAGTGTGAATTTTGACAGGGAAGTAATAACTGTTTTAAGATTTCTTTAGTGTGAATTTTGAGAGAATTTTGCCCAATAGTCAAATCATGCTGCGATTTCAAATCTAGACCATGATTCATCTTCAGCGCAACAAGTCAAAGATAAGGGCTACGAATCTACATAATAAATACTAAGAGTGCAAGATAAGTTTAGAGTTTTAGGGTTAGGGTTACGAATGTCGACCCAAGTCAGGATTACCTATGTCCATTCTCTTATACCTAAGAATTTTTTTTTTTTAAATTAAGTATTTTTTCTCACCTATATAAGTGAATTAATAATAAATACTAAGAGTGCAAGATAAGTTAGGATTTTAGGGTTAGGGTTAATGATGTCGACCCAAGTGAGGGTTACCTATGTCCATTTTATTATTCCTAAAATATATATTTTTAAATTAAATATTTTTTCTCTCACCGTGTATTAATAGAATCATATTTAATAAAATTATAAATAATAAATAATTTACTGTAATAATAATGTAACTAGAAGTAATAATGAGTAATAATAATTACGTCGAAAGGCTTATACCTATTGACAATGGGCAGATTTAATAGGGGTTTAGTGCTTAATAAGTTTTCTATGGACAGGATTAAATATGGCTGGAATATTC